>BQNB010099471.1:10450-24915 GCA_026074375.1 Tanacetum coccineum | reverse complement strand
TAAATCTTCTTTAGGCGTTGACAAGCATCACTTCGAGTTAATATGTATCCATAAAAAATAACTAAAAATAGAATAGACACCTGAGCCATCTAACCATGACTCACTATTCAGGTGTTTTATCTATCTTCCCCTCACCATCAACACATACTAACCAATTTTACCTGAAAATACTCTTTGGATGGTCTACATAATCTCATGTCTTCAAAATGCTTCACAAGAGAATTCTTACCCTGAATCCTAGCACGAATATCTTGAGCAATCTTCTTACTCTTGAAAGTGTACAGACCACTTGTTGGTACGGTTAGCTATGCTTGCTTGATGGTGGTTGAATGTTGATGGGTAGAAAGGTGGAGCATAAAGTGTTTAGAGGTTTCTTGGAACAAGTTTGATTTGCCATGGTGTGTTTTACCTCTTTCATCCACAGTTGACCCATTCAAATTACCTCCCTTTAACCAATGTAGCTTATGGATTTATCATCCCAATTGAAACAACCAAGAACTGAAATCGGCTAACATCAAATGCCTTGGTTAGTAAATCAGCTACATTGTCATTGGTGTGGATCTTAAGCACCTGTATGAGTTTCTTCTCATAAGCATCTCGTATGAAATGGTGCCTAATAGCAATATGCTTTGTCTTCGAATGATATACTGGATTCTTTACAATGCAAATGGTGCTTTCATTATCAATGTAGATCTTTGTGTTCATGAAGTTGAACCCATAGTCTAACATTTGATTTTGAATCCATAACACTTGCCCACAGCAACTTGCAGCAGCAACATATTCTGCTTCTGTTGTAGAAGTGGCTACAATGGTTTGCTTTTTGCATTGCCAAGTTATGAGTCTTCTGCCAAGAAATTGACAACCTCCTGTTGTGGATTTCCTGTCAAGATTTGCACCAGCATAATCACTAAAACACTGATCTAGTAGGTTCCAAGTCAAATAAAGACACTCTAGATACAAAGGCCCAGTTTGGTTTTGCCCTTTAGGTACCCACTAAAAATTCTTTTAACACGCACTTATAATGAGAAGGTCTTGGAGTGACTTGAAACCTAGAACAAGCACAGACTGCAAACATAATGTCAGGCCTAGAAGCAGTCACATACATTAAGGAGCCAATCATTGACCTATAGAGATGGACATCAACATCACTGGCTTCCTCATCTTTGACTAAAGGCTTCTGAGTCTCAATTGGTGTACTGGCAGTCTTAACACTTGCAAAGTCAAACTTCTTTAGGATTTCAGCAACATACTTATCCTGGCTAATAAATGATACCATTTTGTTTCTGTTTGACATTGTAGGCCAAGAAAAAATGAGCTCTCCCATTGAACACATCTGAAATCTACTCTTCATGTAATAGACTCAAACTCATCACAGACCAAGACTTTCTTTGTAGACCCAAGATGATATCATCCACATAAGACTTGAAACTAAAATGATATCATGTTTGTCCCTTCATTAGAAGAGAGTTTTGTCAATTGTCCCTCTTCTGTATCCATTCTTCAACAAGAAATGGATAAAGTAACATACATGCTCTGGGAGCTGAAGTAACCCATACAGAGCTTAACCCACTTTGTAGATTTCTCAGGATAACTTAGGATCTAAGAAACCTGGTGTGTTTGTACACATACACCGTCTTCATCAATCTTGATGCAATAGAGAAAACACTTTTCACATCCATCTGATAACTATAAAGCCCAAAACGAGCAAATGACTAAAAGATCCTTATGGCTTCAAGCCTACCACAAGACAAAACCTCATCATTGTCTATTCCTTCCTCTGCTTGTGGCCCTGACAACTAATCTAGCTTGTTCCTGACAACACTCCTCTTTCCACCTATCTTATTTCGGTACACCCACTTTGTACCGATAGCCCTTTTCCCATAAGGCAAATCTACTAGGAAACCAAACTTTGTATCTTAAACAGCAACAATTATTTATTTTGGTGATAGCTTGCATAGCACAACCACAGCATTTATCCTTCAAGACAACCTCTGAAATCTTCTTGGGTTCATGTGAGATAGAAAAACAACAAATAAATAATGATGAAAGTCCTTATGATTGTTTTCATCCTTTGCTTTGAAATAACTAACAAAAGCCTAGAGCTTCAGAACTTTTATTTACTTTGCTTCTTGTTTGTACTTAGCTGATGTTGGATCTCCTAGAATAAGTGCTGAAGGATAGCAGGGATTAAAGTCTTAATGATGGGACTAGGACTAGACATTTCACAACTTTTCCAAAATATGTAAATTCCAGCCGGTTCAGGCACCCTCATATCATCATAGGGAGATGAATGTATTAAAGATACCATCAGTAGTATCTTGATGAATATCCTCAAGTGGAGGTATTTCAGAGTCATCTTCTTGGGAATTGGTTGTGTCAGAAAGAGATAGTCCCTCTTTAGGACTGGCAGCACTAACTGGTATGCTAACATTAATTAATAATTTAGATACCGCTAGCTTTAGCTGTTGTGCTAACAGTACTAAAAATGTTAGTACTGCTAGACTTAGCAGCTCCTGCCTGAGTAACCAAGTTCTCAGTTTCTGTTCAAGATTCTTCCTGAGAGCTCGCATCCCTCATTGAGCTTCCTTTCCTTGCCTTTAAGTCTTGCAAGATCAACCAGAAGACTTTGTTCTCCTCTCCTTGGACCTCCTCTCTTTTTATCTGATTTTGAAGCAGATGTTGTTTGTGAAGAATAAGAATGCCATATTGGCAGTTCAAAGCAGTCTTGAGCTGGATAATTCATCTTCTTTTTCGTCGCAAGAACCCAGAATCCCCTGCATCGAATTTTGTCTATTGTAACATGTATTTTGTTAGATTCTTGTGACCTGCATGAATGTTAGGCTTGATTCTCTGATCTAAGCGCGGAAGTGATAGTTCATAGAATCCGTCCAAATTAATCAAGAGTCAAAAAGCCAAGATTGGGTCCTTTCCCTGCAACATTGGGTTTGTTCTCGTAAGAAGTTTATGTGCAGGTTACTTCAACTCTTTTTGGATTCTAAATTGTATACTCTAAAAGCCCTTGCATTGTATAGAATACCGCAACAAAAATCCCCATCATGTTTTCCGCAAACTTGCCCAAGTGGTCTATGGTGTTCAAGAGGATACACATGGCACCCAAAGGCATTCTATAACTTATAAATGTGTCTTACCAGTTAAAAGTTTCATAACGGGTGTAGGTTAGTGAGGGGGGGGGGTGTGGGTTCTTATTAATGAGCTTGGTCCTAATACTCTGTTTTAAGAGAACATAACAAGCAGTACTAACTGCTTCAGCCCAAAAAGTGTTAGGTAAAAATGAATCTGCAAGCATGGTCCTTGCTGCCTCAATAAGGGTCCTGTTTCAATCCCTCAGTCAACTCCATTTTTTTGGATTCTGCATTGCTGTATTCCCTCTTGATCCCTTTTAACACCACAAATTCAATAACATCTCCTGTTTTTAAATTCTGTTCAATTATCACATCTACATAGTTTAAACCTTTCGATTCAATGGATTTCATATTTATCTAAAAATATCCTTAAGGAATGCACTAATTTTCATCCTTAGTTCTTAAAAAAAAATGTCCAACTAAATTTGCTAAAATCATCAGATGCTAACCAAACAATAGGTCTTATGGTTTATTGCACCTGACAGAATGTAGGTCCAAACGAAGTCCATAATGAAGAAGTTATAAGGGTGTAGGCTAATAGAGCTAACGAACTTGCCCTTACAAGAAGCTTTGGTTGCACTTCCTTTCTGACAAGCAACACAAAATGGTCATTTAGAAAAAGCTTTGTAGTAGAACCTCTGACAAGGTTTTCCGTTCACAAGTCTGTTTAGGTTTTGCAATAAACATGACCCAACCTCCTATGCCATTTGTTTAGATCATCAGTTGTAGCCTTTGAATTAAACAAGCAAACCTCCAAAAGGAAACAATGCTCATCTAAATTGAAACTTACATAGTGAGTTTTGTCCTGGGACTTAAGTAAATATTAGATTTTCATCAGTAAACTTAAAATCAGTAGACAAACCAATACATTCCGAGTCAGTCAACAAGAACCTTGTTTCTTTTTGTCACACATTTAATGACCACAGAAAAGAAGATGAAATGCTGAAGTTTCTTTTCACAAAGCTTACATCCACAACATCTAACTTACTAGATATTTAATTTCCCTTTTATTACCAGTAATATAGCCTTTACTACCTCCAAAGGCACACATGGCACCATTACAGCTTGAAAGTCAGCAAGGTAGCCTTGTTCCCTGTCATGTGCCTGAGAACATTCACTATCATAATATTCCTTGTTCTTTATAGTTCTATGTGGATTATCCTGCATATTTAAAAGAAGAGATAGACACCCTCGTAGTGACCAATCCTGTTTGTGCATGAGTCCTGCCTAGTGGATCTTTAAAAGTTTGAATTAGGTTCTAAACTAGTATCCACCAATTGTATTTGGAGAGAATATTATTGTTGTATCCTGGTGTTCTCCATTTACAACCTGCTGAGGACTTAACAGCAGTGTCCCATTTTCCCCCAACAGTACTAACTTCTTTTACCTTAGCAGTATAAACCTTTGTTTGAAAAATTTGTTCTTAGTACTGTTGTTCTTTTGAAAGGCCTTGATGATGGTGAATGAGTTTTGTGAAAAACATTTGCTGGTCTAACATCATTCACAATGGGCTTAACAGTATTAACTTTCAGAGCAGTGCTAGTTAGTACTGTCTGTCTGTTAACATTTTGTCTAGCAGTACTAAAATTGTTAGTACTGCTAGCTTAGCAGTATTAACTGGAGTTAATTTCCAGATCTTGTTTGTACTGCTAAAGGTACAAATTGATTTTGTTTATTTACCCTTTGAACATTGTTCCATGAGGTTTCCTCTCCCCTGTACCATTACCCTTAGACATATTTGTTTGTTTAGTTCAAGGCTTGTTTCAGCCAATTTTATATGATAATCACATCTCTTATTAAATGACTAATACTACGACAGACAAAACAAGCTCTTTCAGTAAACCCATGCCCAACTCTTTGTTGTTTAACCTTAGGTTTTTTTGACTATGTGTAGACTGATTCTTAAAACATTTTCCTATGTGCTTTTACCTTGCTTATAGCAAACTAGGTGTATAAAGTCCTTTAGTTTGTACAAACACATACTCCATCATCACTAACTGATTTCATATACTCCTCAATGAAAGAGCGATCCTACACAGACCTTAGGTTGAACTTCTAATAGTTTGATTCTGAACAACTGGTTCAGACACTAAATCCAGAAGTTTTCTGGTACTAATGTTAGAGTCCCACAGGTATCAAGTTCAGCTGTTTGAGATTCAGATTCACTTTGTTTGATCTTTCTGGACCATATGTATAGTTGTGAGTCATCTAATTCAATATCAGGTTCCAGAGGGCATATATTCCCTGTCATGGGTGGGGGTACTGCTTTGCATTTCACAAGTTTTTAACAAGCCATTTATAGCAAAGTGGAGTTTTCAAATCACTTTTATTGCTCTTAAAGACACTTTGCGAAACTTCATTTTTCAAACTCAAAAATCCCACTATATCTGGTAATCACCATACCCTAGCCAAATATTAACACTGGCACTGCATTTGATAATTTACAATTTTACTAGATTTTTTGAGAATGATTCCATTGTCTACTATTACTTTCAAAATCATCTTTTTCTTTTTGAGCTTTAGCCAACATTTTCTTATGGTATGTCAGAACATCTGTTTTATCATCTAAATCTATTTTCATAAATTTGATTTTTTGTTCATACCAAAGTTGACCTTTTTGGTGGGCAACTAACTGTGCTTCAAATTTCTTAAGACCTTGAGTATAAGCCTTGATTTCTATGCTAGCATCACTAAGTTGCTTCTCTCCTGAACAACAATATTCACTTTTACAGGTTTAGCATAATACACTTTACACTCATTGAACAGAAGGTACCTATTTGTTTCTGATCCCAGAGCTGTGCCTATGCCATGAAAGCATAAATTTTATCATCTCTTGAAATGAGTTGACAGTCAACACTTTCTCATCACTGTCACAAATGCTTTAGACTCTTCTTTCTTTATCAGTTCTAGTCTCCCATCTTTATTTGTAAGGATTCAACCATTCCTCCTCCTTTATCTTCCTTTGTTCTACACTCTCTCAAAATGCCCTGTCTTGTGCAGTTGTAGCATTCCACTGTTGGTTTTATCAAAACCACAGGTTTTTTGCATCAAAATGTACTTTCTACCAGTCCTTCTTGTATAACTTCTTTATTCTTCATGGAGATCAATTTGCCACTTGCCATTTAAAGTCCCATTTTCTCAAGGTCATATTCATCAACCTGGTCTAAGTCCTCATGATCCAGATGAGGACAACTTTGATTTGACTTGCAAGCAAGGAGATATAGATGATGTTTTGTTCATGCTTTTGAATTATGATCAGAAAGTATTGGAAACAACCATAGCGGTACTAACTCATTAGTACTGCTCGGTAGTTTTCAGAAACAAAATGCTACATTTTGCAAAGTTGTGTATGATATGTTGTAAAGCCTTTTACATCATTTTCAAGACTCTTAATTGTTGTACAAGTCATCATAACTGAGACTGTCCATACTGTTGTTCCTCATAATTAAGGAAACTATTAACCAAGCAGAAGGTAGAGATCTTAGAAATTTCTGATTTGCAAATGCATCTTCCAGTAGATACACCTGCTCATGAATCCTCTAACTGACTGAGAAACTTTTGGAATCCTCATAGCCTTTGTGAAATCCCAATCTGAGTTTTGGATACAATAAATCCTTCAAAATTGTGCTTCAAGATGTAATTCGGCATCTTTTTGGATCATCATTTTCACCAAATCTGGATTTAAGGCATCCACATCTCTTTTTGCATCAGTCATCTTATGGAATTTGAGCTAATGATCTTCTGGATGGGCCATTTAGCAAGGTGGTCCTATCTTTTCTTCTCTTTCTCTGGCCACTATTTCTTCTTCTGCTTTTTAGGAGGCAAAAATTTTAATTTTGTCCTGAAGTATCAGTTTTTGACTAGACACAAGGACCATTCCCATTTTGGATAACCTCCCAAATTGGATAGTCTGCATGCGCCAAATAGTGTTCCAATCTTCATAATCCCATATATCATATTCTCCCTTTTTGAGAATAGTAGCTGATGGTTGAGACTGATGAGGAGTTTGTTGTGTTGGTGTTTGTTTGTTGATAGGTGGAGGTGGTGAGGTGATTCCTCATCTTGTGTTCCAGAACATTGTTTTAGTTAGTTGGTTGGAGTGATAACTGGTTTTTAAAAAAAAAAAAAAATCCAGTTTTCTTCCTGATTCAGAGTTTCTCAAAGCACTGATACCAACTTGTGTCCTAATAAACTGAATGGATCTATTGCACCTCTAAAGGAATGATAGCAAGAGTATAAATACAACTGAGCTATGTAAAAACAATGACTATGAATAACTATGTGTTAATGCGGAATCTTTAACACAGGTACAAGAAGAACAATGTACAACTGAGTCAACAACTTTATTAATGTGTTCTTGAGGATTACAGATTGCTAACTATGTTATTGTATATGATTTGCTAAGCTTGTATATTCGTCTGTAATCATTTATATTTTTTCTATGCCAAAGGTGATCCTTTTATATATTAAGGATAACCCTAAAAGGCTTACATATCTTTTTCTAAAATATCTTATAAATATCTTTTAAATATCTTCTCAACGGTACTAACTAACTTTCTACTAACGGTACTAACTAACTAACAGTACTTAATACTTTGTACTGTCGGTACTAAGTATAACTGTCAGTACTAACTATTTGTACTGTCGGTACTAAGTTAAGAAAATATTAATCCTAACACTATCTTTTGACCACAAAATATAGACTATGACTGTTGAGATAAAACTCATACGAACCATCGAAAACTCATACGAAACATCAAAAACAGTAACAACAATAGACACAAAAAACCATAATAAAAGTGACTGATTTGAGACCAAGTGGACCACAAAAATCAAACCAACCCAAGATTGTAGCCTTGGCTCTGTTACCAATTGAAGAAACTAAAGAATCATAGATTCGATGGTCAGGGAGACTCAAACCACAAGATAGCCATGTTTAGTGAGAGAGAGTAGAGAGAGAAATAAATGTGTAAAATAAGATGAAATGAAAAATAATACAAGAGTCTCAACCCCTCCATGGAAGCCATGGAGGGGTATATATAGTCTATACGCCTCACATTTATACAATAATGCATATTCTAGTCCCTATATATATGACGATGATAAACTATGATAATTCTGTAATGTCGTCACAATAAATGGATTTCTAACATGGCTCAAACCAAGTTGTCACGAACAACTATATGAACTTTACGCAACCCTTCAACAAAATCTTTCACTTTCTTTCTGTTACAATTCTGATGCGAATTTCAAACATTTCAAAAGATTACAATAAAATGTAAAAACAATTAGTTTTAATTGTTGTCGCAAATCCCTTGCGTTTATTTAGTTTTGTTAATCCACTAGAGAACGCTTGAAAAGATTGCAAAATCCTAGTTGAGCATGTTTGTAAGAGGATTCCAGATTGGAAGAAAAAATGGTTGTCATTTCCAGGTCGACAAAAACTTATCCATTATGTATTGCTGTATATGCATCTATATTGGGCATCCGTCTTCATACTTCCGGCAGGTATTATTCACAATATTGAACATTTGATGTATGGTTTCTTATGGTGCCAAGGTGATATGAAACGAGGTAAGGAGAAAGTTTATTAGAAGGATGTTTGTTTCCCAAAGAATGAAGGTCCGCTTGGTGTGTAAAAGATTGAAACGGTTAATATTGCTTTATTGACGTCCCATATTTGGAAAATTATAATGCACGAGGACTTCATGTGGGAACAATGGATCCAAATGGTGCATGGAGGTGCCTTGGTCTTGGTTTAGTTTGTTCCCCATCTTAATTCAGGTTAGTGTGCCAACTTTGCATCATGAACAGCTTGATACGCTACATTGGAAGCTTCATGATGACACATTATCTTCCTTTATTGTATGTCATGCATGGCATAGTGTTCGTGTGCATAGCAATAAAGTCGATTGGTTCAAAATAGTTTGGTCGACTTATAGTATCCCAAGGCATGCTATTCACATGTGGTTTGTTATAAGGAAACGACTAATGTGACTCAAGATCGAATGAGGCAATGGGATATTGGTAGTAATTTTAACTTAAACCTACTTTGTTGTCAACTATATACAATGCAACATGATTCGCATGATCATCTCTTCTTTGAGTGTGCTTTTTCGTTGCGAGTTTAGAACTAAGGGTTAAACACTACTAGTATTAACTTTGCTTCTTCTAAGTGGAGCAAAATTGTGGATTGGTTACTCCCTATTCCAAATAGGAATAATCTTACTAGCATTATTGCTTTATGCCTAATTCAAGAACAAACACTTGGTTTATCCCAAAAAGATATTCGTGTAACCCAAACAATAGGGTCGAATGGTTTCCTTTGGAAAGTGATTACATGACTCTAACTAATATCCGATCACCATTAACTATCTCCACATTGTTCTGGGAACCTGATTCGGTAGAATCTATATATACGTAATTATAAAATATAATATATGATGATGGAAAATTACCAAATTACCCTTGAGGACAAAGGTAAAAAGGTAAATCTTCACAAATATATTTATATAATATAATACGTATATTAACCGGGAAGTATGATTCCCGGGTCGTTTCCCCAACGATTTATGAAATTGAAACCACGTTCTTGTTTGGACAATGATTTGAATGGAAACAAAGATTGATTTGATTATCTATAGCTACTAATTAAAAACAACACTTAAAATAAGCAAGCAAAAGCAATTAATGCACAAAAGCAATTAACGGGAACGAAGAAAACGCGACTAATAAGCAATTATACTAATTTAACTCCTATGGATGCAAATAAAATTTCTAAACCTAAATTAAGGCAAAAGAAAATTTTAGAAAAAGAATTTTTTTTTTGATTATTTTTGTATTTTTTATGAATTAAAAGCTAATTAAATCTATTAAAATCCTAGAAAATAGCAAATTAAATCCTAAAAATTCTAAAAAATGATTTTTAAACTTAGAAAAGTCTAAAATACTATAAAAACTCAGAAAACTATTTTTAACTACTTTTTATAATAAAATCCTATTTTTAAAACTAAATTTAAAAAGTTAAAAATGAAAATAAAAATCTAAAAAGTGTAAAAATGATTTTAATAAATGTAAAACTAAAAGTATTTATTCTAATACTAAAAACTATTTTTTTGTATTTTTAAAAGTTATTTTTGTATTTTTTAATGATTTTCGAAAATTTAAATCTAAGAAAAATTATTAAAAATTAACAAATAAAGAGAAAAATACCAAAAATTCAGGGAAAATCCTAAAAGTATCAAAGATTAAAGGAAAAATGAAAACAAGGCCTCAGCTTATCTAATAAGCTGGGGAATAAGCTAAACAGGATACGGCTTATTATATGGCTTAAGGCCCAAAAGTGTGCTTAACAATTTAATGAAAGGAATCCTAAACGGATGAGCTAATGTAGCAAAGTGTTAGGGTGTGTGTGTTGTGTGTTAGAGGTCACGGGTTCAAGTCCCATTAACACCCTTTTTTATATATATTTTTTATTTTTGAAAACTCAAAGAACAAAAGTTGTAGATTACACTTTTTTAAGCAACTTTAATAAAGACACTATAAGCTCAAACTAAGAAATAAGCTCTCAAACAGCTTGAGAAGTAGGCTGTTACAGAAAGTTAGCTTTTGAAAGCTAAAAAGCTAAGTTTCACTCAAAGAGGCACAAAGATCTCAAATAAGCACTAAATTCAAAACCAAAAGCTGTTTCTGAAAGCTTGTAATGTCTAGAAGCTAAGTCTAATAAGCTAATTTACCTAACTATACTAAAAGCTAACTGAATCTAATGGTCTAAATACCAAACTCAGGAAATTACTCTAAAAGCTCAAAAATCAATTAAGCTAGAAAGCACAATAAGCTACTTCAGAAGCTAGGCTTTTGAAAACTTAACAAACTACTTATAAGCTATAAATCTGATTCATAAAAACTAATCCTATAAGCTAAAATTCTAAAACTAGAAGCTAAATCTTACTTACTACTGTTTTTGGCTACCAACGGGCATTTGGTCCAATGGTATGGAGGTTTTACCCTCCTAGGCAAGGTCTTATGTTCGAGTCTTGTCTAGGGCGATAGGGGTTTCCTCCCGCGTGTGTAAAGGGAAGGGTGCCATTGCCTTCTGGGCTGGACCCAACCTGGTTATGTGGGCTCGCTACGCCTTCTGGGCTAGGGGCCATGTAACCACAAATTGCCGTTCCAAAAAAAACTACTGTTTTTGGCTTTTTTCAAAATTTTAATGAACTTTAAAAGCTATTTTACCTTATATAATAAGCTAGAATATGAAAAGAAGTTTTAATCTTAACTTTAACCCTATAAGGTAAACCTTAAAAACCTACTTAATTTTAAACTAATAAAAACCTACTAAAGCAATCTAAATGAGATCAAAGAGAGACTACAGTATGACTGCAAGTTTACCTATCTGATGCACTAGGTAAATGGGTGAAACCCAAATTGCAGGTGACCTTATGGGTTAAACTTGCAATGGACACTCCAAATGAGTGTGAATGAACATTTAACAAACAAAATCCAAGCTTAGAAAAGCTTGGATCAAAATTATCTATCTATCTTTGGGATATATTCTCCCTTGGTGCAAAATTTAACAAATTGCACTTCAAAATGATTTTAAACACAAACTAACCAATCAAACTTTAACAAAAACTTAATCAATTATAAATCAAAGCCGACCAAAGTGTAAAAACCCAAAATTACTTTGACTTTTGAGGTCAAACTAAACTAAACCAAACACTCCTTTATTTTTATTAAAACTCAAACAACTTATGAAAATGAACCCTAATGATTGGAATTTGAAATCCAGATTATAATAAGCTAAAATGAACCCTATTAAGCAAATTTAGACTAACCAATAAGCAAAATCCATAAGCTATAAGCGAAAATAGTATTTTTTGGTGTTTTTTAAGAGTTTTTATGAAATGAAATAGTTATTAACCTATGAAAAACTTTGATTAATCTAACCTAACTTATAAAAACCTACAACAACCCAATAACTTTAAGAGATTAAATCCAACAATTTTTACCGCACAAGGACACTAACAGTACTAACTTAAAGATATACTAGCTAGTTCCAAACACGTCCCTTAAAACCATTTAAAGCATGCAAATTGATTTCTATCTAATCAAAAACTTGAATACCAATAACAATTAGCTTTTAAAACCAAGTCAAATGAACTAAATAAGATCCAAGTTAAATAAGCCCTTAGCTAAGATCTAAGAGCTATGCTACTTATAATTTTGGATTTTAATGATTTTTTTTAATACAAAAGTAAAAAACTAAGATCTACTTAATTAAGCTAAAAACATAATGACAAAACATGATCAAATAGCACAAAGAGATGGAAATAAGATCTAATAAACAAGTAATAAGCAGATAAATAGTAAATAAGCAGATTTAAGCTAAATATTAAAGTAAAAGAGGAAATAGGAAACTAACCAATGCCTTACTAAACAAAGGCTTATAAGGCTCAAAGAGCTTATCAACAGCTCTAGCTTATCAATGATAAGCTAGTAAAGTCCATATGAGCTCTTCCAGGTTAAGCTCATCTTCCATTAAAGCTACCAAATCTATTTAGCATAGGTAATTAACTGATTTTATTTAAACAAATTTTAATAAGATAAGGTTTGAAAGATTAAAGAACTTGATAAGGAAACTTGACTTTTATTAAAATAAACTTCTGATTACAACATTAAAAGGAAATTACATTAAGTTTGAAAGAAAATTACATATTAAAGACTATTCTAAAAATTACTCCTAAATTCAGATTAAAAAGAGAAGATGATCTATGTATGAGGCTTGCCCTTTATTTATAGTCCTCTAGTGAAGCTTCTAGGCCCCTGAGTTGGTAAAGCCTACCCTTGGAAACCACACCCTTTGATATCTCCAAAATCTTACATTTCAGTAATCCATTGTTGGATCAGAAATATGAACACACGGATTGCCAGCGTGGCAATCCGTGATGTGACCCTCTTATGCTTCTTTTGTACACATTTTAGTGTTTGATCCTTGATGTGTTTTCTCCCCATGTCCAGGTGTCCAATTTGTGTGATGTTATACTCTGGCAAGGTGTACCTTATCACTTGAATTAGCTTGCCAGGTGAAATGAAAGAGACGGTGAACAGTGTTCAACCTCTTTTCGCGCCTATTTTTGACTGAGGGGGGTAAATGGGGTAAGTTTGGGCAAATGGCAAGTCTGGTCCTTGTGTTTGTGTAGGTGTAAATGATCTTTCAAATAGGGCAAGATTGGTCCCTGGACTTTTATATAAAAGGGTTAGGGTTTTAGAGTTTGGGCCGAGGTTTTGGGCTTTGGATCCGGGTATTGTTTTTGATAAGATTAGGCCCATTTAAGCTTAGGGATCATTTGTGTAACTTTGAAAACTAGTATTGTAACTTTGGGGTCTTTGTCTTCTAGTGTTGACTTTGACTGTTTGACTTGAGTTGACCAAGGTTTGACCATTGGTTGACTTTTTGACTTTGGCTTTTTAATCCCCGGCTTCTTTTGTGCTCTTCCGTTCCTCGTGTCCGTGTTTGTCCGGTTTTGACCGTTTTCTTGTGATTTTTGCTTTATCCGTACCTACACAATGAGAAAGACAAAACAAGCATTTTATGCACAGTTTTGGTCTTTTAAGGGTTATTTTTTATATAAACGGATATGTGTTTTCACACATATCAAAATTCCCCAAACTAAACGATTGCGTGTCCTCACGCAATATTACATGCCTTATAACCAAATACCTCGAAATCTCCCCAAACTAATCCTTTAAGAAGTAGCAAAGTCTATTGAGGGAAGAATTTCTAAGTCACAAGTTATAAAACACACGTTTTCCTATTTTCAAAACCTTTTTTTTAAGAGTAACACTAAGACTATTTCAACTTTCGTTATTTCCATAACTGTTAGGGATCATAGAACAAGATGCATTTTGAATCCGAGAATGCCCCAAAAAGGATAAATTCATCGTCCCCGACTTTTCGCTTATCCATACCAAGCTTAAAACGAAATCATAGCTAAATATCAGAGAAGATGCTAACACTACTCATATTTGCAACATGTGAACTTTTCACTCCCGACATTTATCATATCTTAGGTGAGTGTGCTATTTTGAATTTCAACCATGGATCAACTTTTCGCAATATACTATGCCATACGTTCCACCTGAGAATAATGAGTTGAAAGGCGAGATCATCCCATGTAGCGACTTTCGTCTTGGCACATCCCAACCTTACGGCTAAGTGACCAGGCTTTGGACACCCCACAGAGACTAGTATCGGGACTCACGGACCTTAGGTTTCAAAAACTCTCAGGTTTCCCGAATATTCATAACTTATAAAATAGA
>BQNB010099470.1:2334-24915 GCA_026074375.1 Tanacetum coccineum | reverse complement strand
TCTTTTTAGGATTATAAATTTCTTAAAGTCTCAAAGGCATCTTTATAAACCAATCTAAATATGCTTTTGAAATTGTTAAAAAAATATGGTTTGCTAACTACTGATTCTGTCGACACATCCATGGTTAAAAAGAATAAACTGAATGAAGATCTACATGGGAAACAAGTTGATGCTACACTTTACCGTGGCATGATTAGTTCCCTCATGTATCTAACATCCAGTAGACCTTACCTTATCTATGCAGTCTTCTTATGTGCTCGGTATCAGGCAAAGCCTACCGAAAATCACTTATAAGCGGTGAAACGGATCTTTTGATACCTTAAGGGAACCATCAACATGGGTCTCTGGTACTCAAAGGATACCGATATGTCACTAACAGCATATGCAGATGCCGACCACGCAGGGTGTCAAGACACTAGACGTAGTACATCAGGAAGCTCTCAGTTCTTAGGTGACAAACTTTTTAGCTGGTCGTCCAAGAGGCAAAAGAGCACTACCATCTCAAGTACAGAGGCTGAATATATTACCTTATCTGGGTGTTGTTCTCAAATCCTATGGATGCATTCATAGCTAACAGATTATGGCTTTCAATTCAATAAGATTCCTCTATACTACGACAACAAGAGTGTGATTGCTTTATGCTGCAATAATGTTCAACACTCATAAGCCAAGCACATCGATGTTCGCTACCATTTTATAAAGGAGCAAGTTGAGACTGGAATCGTGAACTATACTTTGTCCGAACTGAATATCAACTGGCTGAAATCTTCCCCAAACCTTTGCCACGAGATAGATTTAACTTCTTGATCGAAAAGCTAGGAATGAGAAGCATGTCTCCGAAAACGTTGAAATGTCTGGCAGAGGAAAAGGACGAGTAATGATGGTAACTCATATCCTGTGTATTGTATGTACATATGAAAACATAAAAAATCCAAAAAGATTTTCCATTTTATAAAAATTTTCAAAAAAAAGGAATAAAAAAATTATAAAATTATAAAAAATGCAAAAATATGTTTTCATGACATGTTTCTAGCATCGATAATATTTACGGCTTCAGAAATGTCATTCAATAATGTCACAAAGCTGTAAATAAAGTTCGAATAGTAACCATGTCATATGGCTTGCTATTATTTCTGATAGCAACCCGATCATCATCTTAATGGAAAGTATTTTGACAAAAATAAAAATTGACCTCACAACGGGAAATTTATTTTTCTTAGGAATGAATTACTTCATACTCATTCAACGTTTTATGTTTACTTTGCAACACAACCCGCGCTTTCTTTATCCATAAGTGTACGTGTCAGTGCGCTTATGTGTCAAAATAAGAGAAATATTATTTTTCATGGTGTTGATTTTCAAAAATAAAATTATAATCTAAGAAACTCATCAGACAATGATTTTTTAAGACATTTGACCACTCAAACAACGACAACTCTTTAAATAGAAAACGGGTTATTGTTTGAGGGGGAGACAATGTCAAATTTCTTCTTCAAAATCATCAAGTGATTAAATGGATAAAGGTTTTAAACTATAACGGGCTAACAATCAAAGAGGAGATTAATTCACTTTAACTTATCTGAGCCTTAAATGTTATATGTTTATGCCTTTAGGGAGTAAATAGCAAAAATAAGTAGCTAACCATTGTAGTATAAACTTTAGGGACTAATTGTGCCATTAGTGAAACTATTTTGTGCCTTAGGAAACTGATATAGAAAAATAGTAAGGAGAATAGAGTTCAGGGGGTATTTGTGTTAAAAAAATCAAAGTTTTTTTAACTAAACCCCCTTCCCTCCCTCGTCACTGTATAACACTCAAACACAAAAAACCTTTCACTCCCTCTCTATCAATTCATCACCTTCAAGATCTCAAGAATCAGTTATTATCAAGCCTTAAGATAAACTACAAACATGTTCCCTACACCACAAACATCATATCCTCCAAAGGAATTGGGTCGAATTACGTTTTTGAGTTCGAATTCCCTAGAAATTGATCTAGGGTTCGTCAAAATCAAAAGTCTGTGAAAATCTAAATTGTTTGAGGGGTTTTGATCCTTATGGGTTGTAGATGACTCGGTTGTAACAGTTTTTAATTAGGTTGACATTTGATTATGTTTCTCTTGATTCTTGCATGCGAAATCTTGGGAAAATGGGTAGAACTAGAAAACATTGGTGGGTCTGCTTTTAGAAAGTGTTAGTTTACATCCTAGAGGGCTTTAGGACAAGAAAATCCAATTCTTGACCTTAAATCTTGTATCATTAAGTAATTCATGTGTTCTTGATTATTTTTTTATCTATATTCGAAAATTTTGTGAGTGATTCATGTTATAAATGCTAGGACATACTTATATTTGCATTGTCAAAGTGATTTTATTGTGTAAGTGCCATAAAAATAGGTTTTTGTATAAGTCAAATTTTATAGACGGCGTTTTATACGTAAATGTCTATAGACGATGATTTATACATGCCTACAGATGGCGATTTATACATCGCCTATAGACGACGATTTATACATAAGAGCATAGACTGCGCTTTATACATAAGACCACAGACGATGATTTATACTCTAAAGTTAGACGGCAATTTATACTCCAAAGTTAGACAGCGATTTATACATTGAAATGGATGGCGATTTATACATTATGTATAAAAAATATTTTTTTCCTAAATGTTTTAACTTGATAACTCATCTTAGGTTAAATCGTTCTTATATCATATGTAAATTGCTAAATTGTCTATGTTTGACCTATGGTTAGTCTGTTGACCTTTAAGTTAAGTTTTTGATCAATGTATTTTATCCCATTTTTTGTCTAAATGCCTGATAATGTGTTAAATCTGTCCAACTAATGTTCGAATATTGCTTGTCTAAGGTGAACCATATGAATCAGAATAGGTCAATCAGTAATATATATATTTGGTTGTATATGAACTGTATTGGAATATTCTTAGCAGAAACATGAATTCAGTTGTCACTCAACAAGTTGCACTCGACAATGCTTTGGTTGATCCTGCTAAAAGACTGAAGATTGAAAGATGCAATGCAAGGATTGAGTTTAGCAAGCTGCTACTACATAGCATAAAGTACAAGTTACAAAAAACGACTCTAAGTGAGACGTTTTGAAAAGCGTCACTCATTCGATAATTTTATAACGTATCCAGAGTTATAACAGGTCCATATTGTAAATTTATTAGAAAACATTTTATTAAAACACGTTTGTCTAAAGGTAAACATAAATGTGATAAAGCCTTCAAAAATATATCCGCGTGACTCGAATGCTCCCAATGCTCAGCTAGCAAAATAATAACCTGAGAAAATGCATGCGAAAATGTCAACAATAATGTTGGTGAATTCATCTGTTTAAGTAAAACAAGATAGTTTGAATTAAATCAAGTAATATTTCAGTAAGAAAATAGCGTTTAATAAACATTTCAAAGTATTATTTCCGGAAATCCAAGTAATGATTCAAATAAGTCAAGGTAATGTGTCAGTATGGAACCACAAGATTGAAGTACTATAGGCTACGAAACGAATTCATAGTCCATAACAAGTATATTGCACTAAGCTCCATGACCCCGAAACCTTAACGTAACGCCGTTTGAAGTATATAGAACGTATGCCAAACATTCTAAAAGAATTCAGCCTGTTAAATGCACCATGGCCAACTTGTGACCAGAAATTCACTGTAGGGATTGTCAATCCCGATAGATCTACCCACAACATTCACACTTACTCAACTAGTAATTAACGGTTCATGAAAAAGGGACTAAAATTTGGCATTGTCAAGTAACTTAGGCAATAATATTCAGGCAACAATCTGGATAACATACAGTTTGAAAGCACTTGTGTCCAATGTAAAACAAGTAATGTGTTCAAAACTCTCAGTTTTCATATATAAGAGAATTTAGTGATCTCAAACATGCTAGTAACAAGTCCAATGCTTTATAAATTCATGAGTAAACAACTAAGTATTAAAAGTCATGTAGTAAGCAATTAAAAGCTTTAGTAAAAAATAAGTTCATGTAACCTTAAGTAGTAGACAAATTCAATAAATTTGCTTAGTAAAACGAGCATCTTGAAATAATCTACACTCCGAAAACAGTTTATGAAAACCATTAAAAGAGAAAAGGTGAGGCTATGAACTCACCGAGAAACAATGAAGTATCGAACGAGAAATTCAACAAGGAGAGAACGACGACAACGACTCACCCGCGACCTAGATAATAATGGTGTGCGTATAAGAACTTATTTATAAGAAAAATGCATAAAATGCATAAATATGTAAAATATAATATCCGCACATATAGGAATCTTATAATCGTAGAATCCATGAGTGCCGCCAAACTTACTAATTTATTTCCCACTTAAATGTTTTGCCATAATTTTAGCTCATTTTAAACCCATCTCCACACTAACATAATGTAATTTTAATGAAAATTGCCCGTTGGAACCATTTTAAAAGATTATGATTTTAGACATGAACAAAAGTGGAAGACTAACTTATTAGTTGTAATTTCAGTTTTATTTAATATATTTTACGCCTTAATCATTCTTCATAACGCTAATTGACCATTAAAAGAATTTCACCAAGTTTGACTTTTTATTATATATTTTCCTTAAGTTTGACCCGTCCAAAACGACCTGCTAGATTAAGTTTTCAAGACTCTGACTCTAATGGCCTTTTGGATAGTAAAATGATGTTTCTGGACAACTTATTAGGTTTGGGCCGAGACCCACCAAAACCCAACAGAAAATGACGAAAAAACCTCTGCAAGTTTCTTCTCTACATGAAACTTTTATTTTTCTAAGCTAAATATAGTATCTAATCCCAAAAAGCTTTTCCAAGCCCTGTTAACACGTGTTTCAGCCTAGTTATTGTAGGTAAACTAAAGACAATTTTAAACAACTTTTTAGTTTTACCCGAGACTCAAAACTTGACAGAAAATGACGAAAATCCCCTGATATCAGATTTGTTGATGAAAACCTAAAAAACCCACATGATTTTGTATTCTCTATAAATTTTTGACCCGTCATTACACATTTTTAGACTTAGTTATCCTCGCGGAATAGTAAAACGACCTTCTGAACAACTTTTATGTTTCGGTCGAAGGTCGAAACGAATGCCCTTTTTCAGATCTAAGAGCAACCGATATTTTTAAACTAATGCAGAATTTTGGCGAACATTTCTAGACTTCTTTTGACCCTAAAAACTTCATTTTTTTGAGAGTTACGGGTCATGCCTTATATCGAAACGAAGCTTGGAACGTCCTCTATCATAATTTTAAGACCAATTTCAGTTTTAACAATTTTGACTTTGCCGAAATAGACGCCCAATTTTCTGACCTAAACGGGTAGCTTTAAACCCCTTCAAAACTTCAATTTCAAGCACCACAATAACGTTCAACACATCTTAAACTATCCTAAACACCTCTAACTCAAAATTCCCATCTCAACTAACCCTACACCTCAAAAACGTGAACCATGCACCACAATATATGGATTCTTGATAGACAATCAAATACACGCAAACACTTTAAATTAAATCAAACAAAAAAGTAAACCAAAAATAACTTACAATCTCTTAAAATGCAAGAAAATCACAACACAACAAACCCTCCATGTTTGTTGTTGTTGCTGAAACCCACAACCCACTCAAACAAGGCCCTAGTTTGATTTTTGCTACACCAAGTCTTGCATACACACTTAAAATCAACCCCTTGTAATACCAATTGCACTCAATTTGATCAATCCCTTCAAAATCAAAAACTAAGAAAATCAAAAATCTTAAGAAACATATGCATGATGGATTTTATTTGAAAAGGATAATGGGGTTAGTATGGTATTGATGTCGGATTAAACAAGGAAGTGCCTTCTTGTCGAATTTTTGAGAGATGATTTTGTGTTTTGATGGTTGTGTCGGCGACACAGAGTAAGGAAGAAAATAAAGGGGACCGGATTTTTTTTTTGTTAACTGAAACTATGAGTTTTTAATAGAGAATCAAACCTTCTTATACTTAGTCAACGTGTCTAGTTAAGTTCTAGGGGTGTTTGGTTTGGCTTATTTTTGGAGTCGAAAGAGGGGAGTGTTTGGTTTCTTACCATTTCGACAGAGATTTATACATCCTATCTTAGACGGTAATTTATACATCACCATTTAGACGGCGATTTATACATCCCATCTTAGACGGCGACTTATACTTTACAATTTAGACGGCGATATATACATCCTATCTTGGACGACGATTTATACATCTCATAATAGACGACAATTTATACACCAACTTTAGATGGTGATTTATACAATTCTGTTAGGTGGCGATTTATACATGGCCACAAACGAAGATTTATACATAATTTATAAAAAATGATTTATTCCTAAATATTTTAACTTGATAACTCATTTTAGGTTTAATCTTTCTTATAACTTATGAAAGTTGCTAAATTGACCATGTTTGACCAATTATTAGTTAGTTGACCTTAAGTTGACCTTGCCATTCGTCCTATGCCTCAATTGGATGCCTGATAACATGTGCTTAAATCTACCTTGTTAATGTCTATGAATTGCTTTGCATATGAACTGTATTAGAATATTCTTAGCAGAAACATGAATTCAGTTGTCACTCAACAAGTTGCTCTCGACAATGCTTTGGTCGCTCCTAAGAAAAGACTAAAGATTGAAAGGTGCAATGCAAGAATTGAGTTCAGCAAACCATAAAGAGAAGAAACATATTAAGTCACATTGGAAGCTCTTAAGCTATCTCCTTGCTATCTCGCATTCTGGATCACTGCTGAAGTCCTTGAAATCTACATGCATCAATTCTGGAACACACTGAATAAGATCAGAAATTCAGATGCTTACAACTTTAAGCTGGATAAGAAAAAGTGTCGAGTTGACACTAAAGTATATCGTGAGATTCTTTACATTTATCCCAGAATCCTTAATCAAGAGTTTGTTGTTCCACCATCCGAAGATGAATTAGTTTTATTTATCAAGGAGCTCGGTTACTTGGCAGATGTGAAATGCTATCTACAATTCATACAGATCAAATGCACCAGCCTTGGAGAACATTTACTGCTATTATCAACAGGTGTATCTATGGGAAAACAACAAGACTTGATAGACTCAAAGAATGACGAGCTCAAATCTTGTGGGGTATGTTCAATAATGTTGATTATGTTGCTCTATTGTAGGAAGACTTCATGTATCAAGCTGACAACAGAGAAATAAGTTCAGCACGCAAAGAGCACATGCCTTACCCATGATTCACAAAAGTCATCATCAATCACTTCATCTCTAAAGATAAATCAATCTCTATGAGGAACAGGATAAATCTTCACACCGTTCGTGATGATTCTTTACTGGGTACTTTGAAGTTTGTTTCCAAAACTAACGAGTCTCGGAAGTATAGAGCACTGATTCCTTATGGGATGATTAATCAAGACATCAAAGACTCTGAAGCCTACAAGACTTACTATGACTATGCTTCTGGAAAGTTTGCACCAAAGAAAGCAAGGAAGTATAAGAAGATTGCTTCACCCTCAAGAAAACTATCTCCTGTCTTAGAAGCAGAACCTGTCAAGAAGCCTAAGCGAGTTAAGTGACCTGCCAAGAAGACTGCTACTGTGCCAACAACAGGTGTCGTCATTAGAGATACTCCTGGTGTGTCTCTATCGAAGAATAAAGCACCTGCTAAAGTTACCAAAGACAAAGGCATAGATCTACTCTCAGATGTTGCACTGCTTGAAGCTATACAACTCAAGAAAGCTCTCAAGGAAAGTAAACAGGAAACTCATAAGGTTCATGATAGTGGCTCAAGTGAGGGAGTTGGCTCCCAGCCAAAGGTTCCTAATGAGCATGAAGACACGACAGCTGGTACAAATGAAGGAACTGGTACTAGACCAGGGGTTCCCGATGTACCCTAATATCATTCCGATAGTGAAAGTGAATCATGAGGTGATAGTCAAGATGACGAAAGCAATGATGATAGTGATGATGACAATGATGATGACAACAAGGATGATGACAGTAAAAATGATGATGATGGTGATTCTGATGCTGATGATAGTGAAAAGACTGATTCAAATGATGATGAGAATCCTAAATTTACCCTGAAAGAAGATGAAGAAGAAGAGAATGAAGAAGAGTATGTCATACTCCTGAATATGGATTCTCTGATGATGAAGAGTATGAAGACTTGTATGGAGATGTGAACGTCAATTTGAAAGATGCAGAACATGAAGAAGACAAAGGAGACAAAGTGATGACTGATGCTGGTCGTGAGAATGTTTCTCAAGAAAAAGTTTATGAGCAAGTCGTATATGATGCACATGTGACAATCACAAAGAAGACTGATAGTTCAAAGCAAAGCTCTTCTGTTTCATCTAACTTTGCAACTCAATTCCTCAACTTAAATAATGTTCTACCAGTTGATACTTAATCTTGGGCTTCCACTGGGTGTGTCTTTCTGTCATCTTCCTTGATACAAGTTATTCTAAGGATCTAACCATTGATGATCTCCTAGTGCTCTGACTTCATTTCGATTCGATCTTGTGCTTATACCGGCGAAGTCTCAGACATCCTCTCTTCTCACAATATCTACACCTTCTACTGCTGCTACAACAACTATTCCTCCATCAATTCTATCAGTTTCCCCTCTTCCATAACAATCAACAACAACTCCTGCACCAAGAACTAAACCAATTGCTACCTCTCTACCTGCTCTTCTAGATTTCTCGTCCCTGTTTGGATTCAACCAAAGGGTTTCTGCCTTGGAACAGGAGATGACTCAAGTTAAACAAGGTGACTATTCTGCTTAGATCCTCGCATCAATGAAGCAACAAAATCCTATAATAGTGGATGAACTTTTTAGTACAAGAATTGGTTATGCTACTCAAACGGCTCTCCAGTCATACACCGAAGAATTTGAGAAGAAAGCACAAGAAGAGAAAGATAGATACATTGATCTTATTGAGAAATCAATCCAATGTATCATCAAATACGATGTCAAGGGTCAACTTCCTCAGATCCTGTCAAAGGAAGTTTCTAATTTTGCTACTCCTGTGATCCAAAGCAAAATTGATGAATCACTTGAGAATGTCGTCTTCACCAAATCCTCTTCTCAACCGACATCTACATACGAGGCTGCAACATCTCTCACTGAGTTTGAATTGAAGAAGATTCTTCTGGACAAGATAGAGAAAAGTAAATCGTATCGAGCTGCTCCAGAACACAGACAACTCTACGATGCACTTGTTAAATCATATAAGATGGATAAGGACCTCTTTGAATCTTATGTCAACACTTTTTCTTTAAAGAGAGATCGTGAAGAAAAAGATAAAGACGAAGACCCTCCAGCTGGATCAGACCAAGGGTAGAAGAAAAGGAAGACGAGCAAGGATGATGAACCACCAAAAGGCTCTAAATCAAAAGAATCAACGTAAAACTCATCCAAAGGCACCAAGTCTCAGCCAAAATCATCTGGTAAGTCTGTGCAAGCGGATGAACCAATGTTTAAGGCTGAAAACACCGAAATGCCTCAGAATCAAGGAACTAATTTGAATCAAACTGATGACCAACCAAATGTCGAGGCTGCTTCAAAGCATGACTGGTTCAATAAACCTAAAAGGCCTCCGACTCCTGATCTAGAATGGAATGCTATGAAGACAATTTATTTTAAACCACCTCAGACTTGGATCAGCGGAATTGCTAAATCAACAAAGCCTCCTCTCACATTCTACGAGCCGATGAACACTCCCATCGACTTCTCAGCGTATGTCGTGCATAATTTGAAGATTGACAATCTGACACAACAAAATTTGGTTGGAACAGCTTTCAATCTGCTCAAAGGGAAATGCAAGAGTCGAGTGGAACTTAAATTTCTTTTCGAAGAATGCTACAAAGCTGTCAATGATCGTCTTGACTGGACAAACCCTGGGGGTCATCAATACCTATTCGATCTTAGCAAGCCATTACCATTGATTGAAGTTCAAGGTCGTCAAGTAATTTGCTGACTACTTCATCAACAATGACCTTGAGTACCTAAAAGGTGGAAGCTTAAGCAGGAAATACACAACTTCTACTACAAAAACCATACACAACTTCTACTACAAAAACCAAGGCTGCTAAATACAATAATATTCAGGGCATTGAAGACATGGTTCTGACGTTGTGGAGTCCGGTGAAGGTTGCATATGATAGATATGCTCTTTGGGGAATTTCTCACTGGGGTCCGAATCGACAGAAGTTCTATGGATTCGCAAGCCACAAGGTGTCCAAGCATGATGTGTACTCCAGAAAAAGGATCATTGTAATTACTCATGTTAAAGTTATGAAGTGGTATGACTACGGGTATTTGGAAGAGATTGTGGTTCGAAGAGAAGACCAGATGCTCCACAAGTTCAAGGAATGTGACTTCCTAAATCTTAATCTGTGTGATATCGAAGATATGTTGCTTCTCTTTTTTCAAAAGAAAATCTTAAATCTTGAAAGAGATGTTATCTTCGACTTGAATGTGGCATTACGGATGTTCACCAGACGCGTGGTCATTCAAAAGCGGGTGGAAGATCTTCAACTGGGAGTCAAAAGCTACCAGAAGAAGCTAAATATCACCAGACCTGAAACTTTCCGATCTAACATCTCCGGCATGACCGCATACACTTCATATAACAACCCTAGAGGAATCACCTATCTAGACAAGTTCAACAGAAACAAGTTGATGCGTGCTGATGAACTCTACAAGTTCTGTGACGGGACGCTCACATCTATCAGAATTGTTCTTCAAGATATTGTTTCTGGATTGAACATGGAGTACCTGCCAAAGATAAGATGAAGTGAACAAGACAAGTCAAGGTCTCACATCATGATCAAGGCAATTGACAAGCAGCTTTATGAAAGAAGGCTAATAAGGAATTTAGAGAAGTTTGTTGGTGGCAGAGAATACGGAGAAGACTTCAGGCTACTGGAACGGACAGTGTGACTTTGTCATATATTGTCCTATCTCATTTAAGGTCTTTCTCTCGTATATAATAAATCTTGTGAATATGTATATAATTAGTGTAGACGAATATTAGGCTAATATCGTGATTGAGTACGAATTTTCAAGAATTTCTTAGTAAATTCAAAAAATTTCAAATTCACGTACTCAAACACCATATTATACCCTCAAAAATTGAGAGGGAGCATTAAAATATTCCTTATACGGCTTGATTATATAATTGGAACATTTTTCTTCCCGAAAGCATTATATTTTAAATCAATTAATATCCAAGATATTAAAAGATTTAACATTTTTGATAAGGGGAGAAAATGTGATTAAAATATAACTTGTATATAACGTGTATAATGTGATCTTATTGACTCTAAGTGCAGCTTTTTCCTCATATGTGCTAAACATTTTCGAATATCGATGCATATATGTAGGGGAAGCAATTTTAAATATAAAACCGTCGAGGTACTAAATGTTTTGATTTATATCACAATGTACCTTGATCGATGTTTTTTAAATGGTTTTAAGGCTGTGTACAATACCAATAGACCGATCATGTATTTAATTACTTAGAGTTAAAAGGTGGTTAGGTATAGGTAATCGTTCCCACGATCCAGCCAGAACCAGAGGGATCTACCCAGGGACATTCCATTAGTTAGAATAGAAGTCCTTAGGTATGATAAAAAGGAGAAAAAGTGAGAGAAAGGGAATAGTGCCGACTGAGATGGAGCTAGTACTAGAACAAACCCAACAAGGTATTAGTCATGAAGTCTCGGTAAGCACTGAAGGGGTTAAAGAATAAAAAAGAATTGTAAGGATAAAGGGTGAAAAAAAGAAGCCCTCCATACACTTAGGCAGAAACCGGGTCAATACATATGCTATCAATAACACTAAGCTGTTGTCTGGTATTGAAGATAGCCATAGACCTAGTGACTCAAAAGCATAACCCTCCCCAGCCACTCAAAGTCAGAAAAACTTTGTTTCAAAACTTACGGAGATTACACTTATTTTTATCGACTTTCTCACTCCGAGTTAGTTGGTATTGAAAAGGTGGAAATCAGCTCCATCCTTCAATCACTAAAATCAAATGAGCACTATCGAGTCTAGAACCAATAATGAGATCATCCATAAATCTCTCTAGGACACTTATCCATTATAAACTGGTTTCTCACACACTGTGAAAACTAGTAATATCTTAAGAGTTCTACGTATTATCCTTATGATTTTGCCAGAACATCAGAGTGATACTTATGTATTCACAATGAAGATGGAAATCCTTCCAGTGTCAACATCAAACACCACCGCGGTAGGTGACTTGTGCGATTCTATATGAATCAAACTTGTGACATCTGGAAAGCAACAATGGCGCGATTATATATTATACAAACTTGTTCCAGGTTATGAATTGACGGTTGATAAATTTTGAAATGCTAAAACTCTCGATGTGTCACAAAACCAATTTAGCAATTGACACGTCGATTGATTTTTAAATCAATTTGAGATTCAATCAGTGATACTTTGTCCTACTGGTTTACTCATACCATGTTGTCTGCTTTGAGACGCTCCTGTATTAAGAATGGATAGTACAGCTGCGAAACCCTATCAAGAAGATTCTTTGGAATTCTATCTGATCACAAGTAGTATTTAAACTGATCAACGGTGAACCGTGGTTATTGCAACCGTATTCGACAAAGTGAGAAAGACACTTTCGTCTATATCTGTTGATTATCACAAACCTAAACCTACAGGTATTCCCGATGGTGACTGCAGGTGGTCAAGGACGAGTCAGATTCATAGCCACATGCTCATACTCGACCGACAAATGTAAAGACACTATGAAAGCTCAAGTACATGTTTCAAGACTTCCGCTACTCAAATACCGAACGTCCTTCTTGAAGCGACGAAGTATTATAGTTAAAGAACTTCAAGAAAGATGTTTTATTCGAGCCTTCAAGTTGAAAGATCAAGAAAAGTATGAGCATGTCGGTTCGAAGGTGACGAGTACACAAGTTGGCAAAAGATCACAAGATGATGATAAGAGATTATACTTGGTTGATGATCTCAAGAATTTCAAGATCATGTTCAAGTCAAGTTAAAGAATCAAGCTAAAGCCTAAAGTCAAAAATCACTTCAACATATCATAAGTCAATGATTGAAGTTTAAAGAACTACGAGCTCAAGATTAAAGACAAGCATAGTATGCTAAGGTTAACTTTTTTGTAACATGGAGTGACCTCCCTTAGGGGGAGATTGTTAGGAATACAAAAGTATCGGTCACTTCTATAAATATTGTAATATGAGCTCGTAGTATAGTTTTTGGAACCTTAGTAAGGTAGATAGGCCAAGGCCCATGGAAAGCCTATTAAGGGTCCATATGGTCGGCCACTAGTATGTATTTATAGCCCTCTCCACACCTTGGAGAGGGTTGATTGTTCACTTGTTCTAATCTAGTATTTTCTCCTTTTCTTTCTCTCTTAAAGTGTTGAATCCTTTCACTCTCTTTCTAGTTCTTTCTTTTTGATTGTGTGAATAGATATATCATATATTCTACAGGAGTGATAGATAGAACATAAGGCAATCTCCGACCGTGGTCTTTAATTTTTTTTCTTTAAATCATATTTTCTTTCTGTATTTGAAGGATGTGGCATAAAAACCATCTCCATCCGTGCTTTAAATTTAGAGAAAATCATGGAGCATTGCTCAAAATTTCCGTCCTTTATGGAGAATTAATGTTTACTCTTCAAATTATTTAATATAGCAGATATATACTCAAAAGCATATGTGTAGATGGTCATTGGGTGAAATATATTTAATTAAGTATGAAAATGTTTTGAAGTTAAAGTTTAGACTTTAGAGCATATGGTTTGAGATGACATTTTTTTGAGAAGAATATAAGTAAAAGATAATCACTTAGTGGTGCTATAGTGGCAAACGAGTTTGTGACTATTACACTAGGGTTCAGTTCAAATCTTTCTAGGTGCAAACACTGAATTAGTCACATCAAGCTTTTAAAAAAAGAATGACTTTACCTGATTTGAAAATGTGTTGCGGTGATTTCAAACCTTACGAATTAGTTAGCCAAAAGGTTAAAATTATAGTTACCAAAAAGAAAAATTAATGAAGTGAAAGATGCTCATTTTTCTTCATATTAGAAGATCATTTGAAATACACAGTTAGAGATGACCTAAACACGAAGACAAGCAAGTTACATTTTGCATGTAATAGACGAGTTTTTAAACTCGTGATTCGTAACGAGGTGAGAATGTTATCGCAAAAGATGATAGATTTTAGGTGTTAGGTTGTATCTTATCACTTCCAAATGTATAAAAGGTGCTGATCATTAGTAGATTGGGTTTTTACAAAGAACGATAGGAAACTAAAGAGGTTGCAACTGAAAATAACCTGCATCAAATCATTCTTCACAGCATTCTCTTTAGTTTCGCATCGTTCTTTGTTCGAACGCATTCTATCGTTGATCATGATCTTTTGTGTGTATGAATCTGACAAAACACACTATACATTGTTGGCACGTTTGTATAGCTGCTTGAAAAAAAATAAGTATTGCCATTCAAGTTTTACAATACATATAGGGCTCATATTTGCAAATATACTATCTACCATAACATACTAACCATGGCTACAATTGTAATTAAAGTCATATTGCCCTGCCAAGATACCGATATAAGCAAATTATGTGATCGAGACATTCAATTGCGATAAACTATCATCATTGCCTTAGTTTGTGTATCGTAAAGAGACGGGAAAATATTGAGGCCTGCAAGAAGAAGTTTGGTCACGACTAATGTCACACCCGCCAAGGCGTAAACGCGAGTCGTAACGTGAAAGGAATCGTCACAACACATTGATATCCTAATAGAGAATAACTCAAATGCATAATTAAATCAGAATGTCATGACGAAACCTGACACAAGAGGGGACTTGTATCGAGGTTAATCGTGACCATAACATTACATAGTCTTACCAATGAAAATCTAAAATGACAAAGTACCAAATACGAAAGTAACATAAGTATGAGAGTATGAAAGTAAATGATAGAAAATAAGTCTTCAATGCATGGACCCTAAAGTCTCACTAGCCAGGTAATCTCAACTTCTTAAGCTTCGCTAACTTCACCAGAAAATGGATACTCTCAAGTGTCAACATTACGTTGGTGAGCTCATAGGTTTAAATATAAAAAAAATAATAAGCTGTGAACATATAATAATCATAGGACAATAACAGGTTATAAGCATGCATCTTCTGTCTCATAACACAACACAACATAACATATCACAACACAACATAGCATAGATAGGCGTTACCCCCGATCCAATAACATGCTAGCATAGCAATCATGTATCATTAATAAGAGTTACATCATTTGGCTGGAATAGCACAAGCAACTCTTGAATCCATGTATCCACATTTGTATCACATAAATTTGCACACTTTGTTGTTCCACACAAAAAGCAATATAACCATGTACAAAATGAAACTAAAACAAAAACATTAATCACAGCATGAAAAAATTTCAAAACAAGTTTTGAGTATCATTTATCCCAGGAAAACAATTAAAAAGGGACTACGAGAAACTCACCCCAAGTTTACAATGTGCAGACAAAATCCAAGCTACAATCTACACAATTAATATAACACGGGTTATACATGGTCAAGGCTTACAACCTTAATTATGTAACCTTTAATTGATGGACTTGTAATAGTTTTATAAACCCTCATGGTCCATCCCAACATGATCCCATACTTTACTCACACTTAAACTATGTTTTACTTAAATGTTTCCTGTCACACCCCGTCAGCGGCGAAAACACAGGAATGCGACATCAAGATTCACATAGCACATAAGCATATAAATTATCCCAAAACAAACCACATTTCGCACAGTTACAAACATCACATTTCAAAAAAATTTGAGTATCATTTTCCCCCAAAGGAAAAACAGTAAAAATGGGGCTAGGAGAACTCACCTCAACAATAATAGCAACCGCACAAATCACAATAAAACAACGCATAAAATCTCAACGCACGCTCAGCAGTACCCGGCCACTACCTAACATAAATTTAACCTCATAAATATTTGTACAAAGTTATCTTATTGTACAAGCGTTCGTCTATTAGTCACACAAAATCCTCATTCTCTTCACAAAACCCTTATTCTTATTTCCAAACTCTTATTCTTATTACAAAACCTTTATCCTCATTTCAAAACCTTTATCCTTATTTCAAAACCTTTATCCTTATTTCAAAAAACGACTGAATGCACTTGGGCTAAGTGCAACATCAACACAAAATACTCAAAACATAGCCAATAACAAAAACAAAACAACTGACCAAACGGTCCAACAGAATCTGACGAGAAATAAGTGGGACTTCAAAGATCGAAAATAAACGAATAGATATTTTTGTAACGTTAAAGTATATACATTTAAATATATACATACATATATATAATAATAATAATAATAATAATAAAATAATAATATCTTATTATTTTCGTCTCTTTATCGGGCTTAACGGGGTAAGTATAAAATCTTTATCATTTTTGTACGACCATGTTCAATCGTTTACTCTTAACACTCAATATTTACAAAAGTCACCCGTTTTGTCCTTTAGTCGAGTTGACACAAAATAATTATTCCACATTATTCCCAAGTGTGACACATTTCACAAAAGTTTCGACATAACCCGTTTGTTTGAAAATTGTTCCCAAGGTTTTCCAACCTTATATTTCAATATTTTCCACATTTTTTTCAAAAATTCTGACAAAATGCCAAAAAGTTCATACTTTTAACGCGTTTATCCAAACGTGACAAAAATAGTCCAATTTAAATCATTTTCCACTTCCGTAACTATTATAATCCCATAGATTCATTCTTAAAAATCCAAACCATTTATTTTTCCCCTCTCGGGGCCGAAAGCCCAAAGTTAGCCCATTAACTCTTATTAAGTCCAACTTGCGACTTTAAATCAAATTTAAGTCCAAAAGTCCATTTACTAATCATTGGGCCTGATGGCCCATTAAGGTTTTAATATTTAGCCCAATTGTTAAGACAAGTCCATATCTTTTTTTTATAATAGCCCAAACCATTTCAAAGGCCCAAACTTTATGTAAGTCCAATCCATCATATATATATATATATATATATATATATATATATACTTATATATAAGCCCAAAATGAGTATAAGCGCAACATAAACCGAAATCCAATAAGCCAAATTTAAATGGGCCAAAGCCCAATAAGCCATAAGTTCAAATATAAGTCGAACACAAAATAAGCCCAAAATCCAGTAAGCCCAAAACTAAATAAGTTGTAGGCCAAAATATAAGCCGAAACATAATAAGCCATAAGCTCGAAATATAAGCCGAAACCATAAGCCAAATTCAAATGGGCCGAGACCAATAATAAGCCGAAGTCAAATGGGCCGAGCCCAATCATACTAGTCCGAAACCAAATAAGCCATTACTAGCTTATTTTTAAGCAACCTTCCAAAATAAGCCCTAAAAGCATTTTTTATAAAAATAAAATTTACCACCACAACCAAAATATTCAAACTTTCGACTCTTGACCCTTTTCCTTTGAGTTCGACGCACACAAACACCCCTTTTTCTTACATTTTAGATTTTGAGTTTCGATTTTTGCGACGATCAACTTGTACAACTAGCATTAAGACACTATAAGAACCATAAATGTACAACTTAAATAAAATTTAGAAAAACTTACAATCTTGATTTTCTTGGTTCGGTTTTTGACGCGAAGAAGACAACCGAAATCGTTTTCTACAACCCGAAACTATCTAATACCAACCCACTATTGATTATTAACCCGTGTTCTTGCTAGACCTTGAAAAATGTTATGTTTTCTTGCCCTTGGTGTGCTCGTTCGAATGTTTAAGAGGAGAGAGAGATAATATTTTGTTGTTGTTTGATTTCAAATGAAGAGGAAAAATGTATGTTCAAGTGTTGCCAAAAACCTTATGTACCATGAATAAACCAACTAGCTAAAAAAAATCCATCATGTTCCCTCCCTTTGTCCCTTACTCGTCCAAGTATCCAAGGAGCTCGGGGTGTCTCGTTTTCATGTCGGGTTTACTTAAAACTTAAATCTTGCTAACTTAAAATGTTACCCGGGGTTAGTTAGTATTTTTATTGGGTTTAAAAACATTTTTCAATAATCTATAACATTTACACGACACCCTTTCTAATTTAAATCCCTCCAAAAATTCATTTAAAACGTTACCAGTCGCGCCAGGACTAAAAACACGAATTTTGATTAAACTCAACCGAACCCTTCCCATCATTTTTAAAAGTGTTCCAACTTTCAAAATACAACTTGACACTTTTGAGTTGCTCAAAATTTTTGCTTTAACGACCGTTACGGTCTTTTACCGAATTTCACAAAAACGCATGTTTTCTGATAACTTTTATACCACACACCAACAATTTACATTCTAAATACACGTTATTTAAAACATGAATTTATCTAACACCTAAACCCATTATCACACTTCCAAATTTACTAAAATCCGTTCTCAAATTAACTGTTGTGCCGGTACGCGCTACGTGACGAAGTTCGCTAAACGCGGGATAACTTCCTGGAAAGCACTGAAAGACCACATAACCACTCCAAAATGGAAATACGAATCAAAAGTGATTCTCTTACGATACTTATGACTCTCCCAAAACCCGGTTAATCCGTAACCGTTTTACGCAAAATAAGTTAACCGAAGTTAACTTTTTAGCTTTCTCCAAGAAAACTGACAAAATCAAAAGACTCCGATATAAAATTAAAATATTTTGTTTTACTTAACCGAGGAAAAGTTACCGGTTATCATAGTCTAACCCCCTTAAAGGAATTTCGCCCCTGAAATTCAACTCAAATTCTTAATCAAAATCAACAACAGGAAAATTACATTCCTCAACATAACACATTGGTCTTCTAACAAATTGGTCCCTTCAAGCGGGGTTTCTTTTGATTCCCATAAAGACCTAGTTCAAACGTTCAGTCCTTACACTTTCTCATGGTTCTCTTAGACCTTGTCCACACACCCTGATAGTCTTTCCTACTATCCCTCGGTTTACTAGTCATCTCTTAACCTTTGGGTTACACGGTTTTGGTCGGGCGTCCGGGCATGATCCGGATCTCGACATAACATCAAAACTCTAATACCTTTGACAATGTGAAAATTTCTGAGTTACATAACCAATACTACAAGGGTATATGTCTCACACATCATAATTCACATTCTACTCATGCAAAACAGTTTATGGCTCACTTAACAACATCTACTCAAACTCTCCCAAGCAAACCCTACTTGGTTGCGTGTTCTAGGTTCCATTTTTCTAGGAAGGCTATGATATCACTTAAAATTTCACCATTCCTTTAAAAGGAAAGTGGTTGGACTTCAAATTTATTCACTATAACTTTATCAAGTCTCTCGTGACCTTACGGTGTTCCACTTAACTAGTTAATCTTCTATCGTAACAGTAAAGTCGAGCAACTTGAATATGTTTCAAGTTCACGAATAACACATGGTAACCGTGCTCGCAAGCACTGGGTATATCTATATATCTAAAATAAAATAAGAATACTACCATTCATTAGTCTTTCAAAATTTCGTACAAAATTTCTTTCCACTAACATAAACTATGACTTTAACCAATGTCAACTACTGACTGATACGAATCAGGTCACAACTAACACTACTTTAAACTACCAGGCTCACATCCTACACTAACTGATGTTACTCAGTTTAGTGATATACAAATATCCAAACCGATCTCTACATATCCTACTACTCCTCTTTAGACTCATGTCTCCTCTCTATCCTGGCAACACGATCTGCCAACTTTAATCGTTCATGCCTTTCCTCAGCAAACTGCATCCTCAAATCATGGTTCCCCCTCTGAATATCATATATAACATACCATAGAGCTACCCTTTGTGCATCAGTCTGACCTGCCCATGCCTCTAGGGCTAACACCGGCCTCCACAAAGCCCCAAATGTCACTACAACCCTCTCCTGCTCTCGCTTTAAACTCCTAAGCCTGTACCTCTTCAAAAAGATCTCGTCTCTAACCGCTCCTGACCTAGTTAATAACTCTCTCACATCCCTATCAATATCCGCAAACAAGGTAGGTGGCATCGCGTCTAAACGCTTTGTGTGATCATGGAGTATGCCTTAATAAAGCTCTAACTGCGCCCCTATCTCTATAAACTAATCATCATCTACCAAAATGGTAGTTGTCGGGGTAGCCACTGGTGAAGCTATTGGTGACGGGGCTACCGGGGATGATGGTGAAATAGGCAAGGAACCAGAGGACCACTCAAGAGATGGCGGTGTCTGAACTGGTACAGCTGGTGGTACATAAACTGGTATATCAATGTAAACTCTGCCATCCTCATGATCTACCTATGAAGTAAGTGTGGGCTGTCTAAACGCAGACACCCACTTTGCTCCCTGCTGCTCTGGCATAGACCTAGAGCCCTGACCTATCTCAAACATACTGAGTACCTAATCCTCCTCTATTGCTAACTCTCGATGTCTCAACGCCCCATAACCAAGTCCTAAAGGCTCGCTCACGGCTATCTCCACAACCGGAACTGCCTGATGCAGCCTCCTCCTCCTTCTCTAAACTAAGTCCTTCGCCCTCTAAACCACAAACCTCGTCATCTGAACTCTCTCTCTCATCATCCGCATCCGAACTCTCATCCTCTCCATCCTTATCAGTATCCTCATCTCCTAACTCGTCCCCTCACTATTATTATCCAATATGGGCTCAGATGTACCTCTATACCTCTTCCGTACTGGAAGGGTCAGAGATGGTGATGGTGTCTCGTAAGAGGATCTATACCTCTTACGGAAGGCTGAATCCGACAAAGTCATCGCCTCTGTCACTCTGGCCGAATGACTAGGGGACATGACGGGCTGGGCACGCACGATCATGCATGCCGTCCTATGGTGAAATGAGTCTCGGGTAGGAGTAAGGGTAGGTGAAATATGGGTAAGTAGATGATCTAGTGACAGTGGTGTGGTGGAATCTGATGAAGCTGATGAATGGGATAAATCAGTCCTAGTACCTGATGGCTTAAAAGCCTCAAACTCCTCACCCATAAGGGGTACACTAGAACCTAATGACTGCAACTCCTTTGCCTCTGAGGGAGCCTCCTTTGGCTCTGACTCAGTATCAACTAACTGCGCCTGCCTAACCGCTACATAGGGGTCATCAGGTAAAGGGACGGGCATTCGGCAGCTCTGAGCTTCGTCAGCCTGGGTGATAGTCTCTGAATCTACTAAGCTGGGGTAGTCATGGACTTGTTGATATACAACGGGTAAGGTTATAAGTCATCTTTACAAAAATATCGTATCTTAAATTATCAGCATCACTTTGCTTACTACATATATATTTTCCTATTATATATCATATTTTTATATATATAATTTATATTTTTATATCTATAAAACATAGCATTTGAAATTAGGTGTTCATAACCGTATATACGTATATATATATATATATATATGTATATATATGTATATATATGTATATATATGTATATATATGTATATCAAATATACCCAAGAGGTACGAACGACAAACCAACACACGTATGGTTCTAAATAAAATAAGCACCTCAAAGCATCATACAATATCTTAACATATCTACTAAGGGCACACCCTTAATCAGCATTGCTACCAATCGATATACCTACCAAGGCTCTCAAGGCATTATGCAATACACAACATAACAACCCAATATGCATTCTTAACTAACGTCGCTACCCGCGACATATCTACCTAGGCTTCCAGGGCATCATCCAATATAATTAAGGCATCATGGCAAGCACTAGGTAATCAACAACACTCTAGATCCTAACACTCGCAAGTGTTCTCATATCATATCACTACACGCAAGTATGTATTACCCAATAAGTATGCCCGAGGTAAACTCATTTTCAGGTGGTCTCATCATTTACACATCCCCTTCCCCTAGCATGACTTAAGAAGGCTACCCCCATTATTTCATAGTCCTTCGTGAATTAGGCATAGTTGATCAGGCTTTGCGTAATTCAGGGAAACCATGAATTGCTCGGGCTAGTCAACTTTCATCATGTTTGAGGTTTTACGAAAACTCTAGTTTGGTTATGAAAGAATGTACACGTAAATAATATATGTCCGGAATGCAACTCGGGCCTTTGGAGACGCATACGATAGCGTTTGGATTCAATAAATATAATTAATTAATTTATATTAATTGTGTAAATAATAAGATAACAGTCGTTAATTAATTAGTTACTTAACGGAATTTATTTAACGGTCGTTAAATGTTAACATAAAGGACTTAATTTTAAATAATGAGAAAAGGGAAGTTTTGGCTTGGGTTGTGGGCTTGTGTTTGGGGCCGGTTATACCTCAACAAGAGGAGGTGGGAATTTGTTTCCTTATAACAAATTCCTTATACCTATATAAACAAATCAAGGTTTATTGTTTTGATATATCTTTTGGTGAAAAACCATAAAATCAAAACTTCTTTTCTCTTCCCCTTCTATCGTGTTGAGTCAATCGGCTACACCCAACAA
>BQNB010099469.1:0-22692 GCA_026074375.1 Tanacetum coccineum | reverse complement strand
ATAAGTAAGTTAGCATTTTTTGTCTGTTCTTTGTTGCTTTTCCAGCTTATTTATAAGCATTCAAAAATAGTTGTAGTTATAAAAAATGTTTAGCTTTATGTGTTTAATAAGTTTGTAAAGAAAAATTTGAAAAAAAAGGGAAAGTGGGAAGTCAGGGGTGAGCTAGGGCTCGAACCCCCGACCTCTACCACTCTCAACCTTTTAACATAACACACACTACCGCTGCGCCCTTGGGTATTTTCTGTTAGACCTTTGGGCGCTTTGATATTTAAAGGCTTTTTAGCCCACTTTCTCTATAAGCTGTTTTGGCTTATTTACCAGCTTATTAGATAAGCTGGTTTACCTTTTTTATTTTTCTTAGGACTGTTAAGCTTTCAGCTACTTTGTGTGAATTTTTCAAATTTTTTTTATACACGTTTAGTATTTTTTATAATTTATTTTCTTTCAAAACTTTAAAAAATCATAAAAAATAAAATATTAATCAGAAAAATATAAACTTTTTTTTTAAATTTTCTTTTTTCATATATTTTGTAGGAAAAATGTTAAATGTTCCGTAGGTTCATTTTTTCAAAAATTCATTTTCTAAAGAACGGGATTTGTCCCCGTTTTTGTTTTGACTCGTTTTTGGGTCAAACGACCTCCGTTTTCGTTCTAGTTTTTTTTAAACTTCATTATTTTTTATTTAGAACACATTTGAAAAGAAAATTTTAGTCTAGGGTTTAAATTTCAAAATTTAGGTTTTTGACCCTCGTTTTTCGTGCCCGTTTTAAGTTTTAAGTTATATAACTTTCGTTTTTAGGTTTAATTACTTTGTTTTTGCATTTTTAATCTTAGAAATAGAAAAATCAATCATACATTTGTCATATTCGAACATCAATCATCAATCCGTCATTCGATTTTCCATTTAAGCCTCGTTAGGACATAACGACCCGGGAATCATACTTCCGGCTACATATATATTTTATTTTGGTGAACTTTTGACCATTCCTTGTGTAAAGGTAATTGGTTGAGTGTTTGCTTATATATTATTGACGAATCACCCAACGGCGTTGGGTCCGGTGTTGGCCGGTCAACGCGCGTTGGAGGGGTGTTTAAAAAAAAAAATTCATTTTACCCCCTGAAACGTTTTATTTATATTTTACCCATTTTCCCCCAATTTTGAAAAGTTTCACTTTACCCCCCTAACGGCTAGTTTTTAAAAAAAAAAGTTTAAATTTTTTTTATTTTACCACCCTAAAACGGCCGAATTTAAAAAAAATTCATTTTACCCCCTCACACAACTCACTATGTATACAACACATTACCAAATACAAATTCACATCCAAATTCAACACTCTTCAAATATACATCTTTTTAGCAATAAAAAAATGTCCGACATTCCCAACACCTGTTTTTTGAATCTCCTCAACGCGTCGATGACACCGGAACAGTTTCAACAATACCAACAAGAACAATAACAAGTTTTTTTCCGATGGCAACAATCATAAGTCCTAAACAGTGAATTCCAAGATCTACAACAAAACCCACCATCATTCAACTCAGAAACTTCCCAATCACTCACTCAACCTCAACAAGTCGATTCGCCAAGAAAAGGCGGTCGCAAGAAAAAAATGTCAAAAAGGGGAAAAAATATTGAAGACGAGCCCCAAGAGACGGTAGCAGTGGGCCGTTGGCTACCGGTCGAAGAAGAATTGCTAGCAACATGTTACGTGGCCGTTTCGGAAAATAATAATGTCGGAAGGTCACAAAAGCATGAAACGTTTTGGTATCGGGTTTTGAACGAGTTCAATTCGAAAAAAATTTAAAAACGTACAAAGGATATGTTGACTAGCAAATGGCATACGTTGAATGCCAATTGCCAAAAGTTCAACGCCGCGTACAAACGGGCCAAACGTTTGGGGAAAAGTGGCGAAAACGATGTGGATTATTTGAAACGGGCTCAAAGTATTTACCGTGACGAGCATAGAGGGGTCGCGTTTTCTCAAGAAGATGCTTGGGCCGTTTTGAGATTCCACCCGAAATGGGACGCACCGGAACAAGTTGACTTAACCGGAGACGTCCCCGGGGCTAGCCAGGAGGATCTATTCGGTCACGATGCACGACCACGTCCGCCCGGCAAACAACGGCCCGCCAAGAAAAGCAAATCCGACGCAACGGCGAGCACCGGTGGAAGTAGCGCGTCGGCCCAATTCGGGGAGCTAATGGAGCAGGAGCTTCGTCTGAAACGGGAAGCCGCCGAAAGGGCTTTCGAAGCTCAAGCCGAAAAAGACCGCACACTAATGCGGTTGGAGGAGTTGAGGTTTCTAGCTACTAGCACCAAGGATTTGGACGACAACGCCGCCTATTGGATCAAGAAGCAAAAAAATATGATCAAAAACAAAATGAAAAATGATTTGGGTGATGAGGACGACGAAGACGAAGACGAGTAGTTTTTTTTAATTTCGTAATGTTATTTTTTTCGTAATGTTTTTTTTATTTCGTAATGTTTTTTTATTTCGTAATGTTTTTTTTTAATTTCGTAATGTTTTTTTTATTTCGTAATGTTTTTTTATTTCGTAATGTTTTTTTTTAATTTCGTAATGTTTTTTTTATTTCGTAATGTATTTTTTTTTAATTTCGTAATGTGGTTTTTTAATGTAATTTCTATGTTTAATTATGAATGAAATAGTTAGTTTGTTAAAATAATGAAATAATTGTTTAGGGGGTTTTATGAAAATAAAGAGGTGAGTGATGTTATTTGGTGTTATTTGATGTTATGATTAGAGAAGTGGTGTTGGTGTTGGTGTTATGCTGATGTGACGCTGATGTAACACTCAAAAAATGATGTTACCGAGTTATGACATCTGAGACTTTAAAGGGTATACCGCCATCCATTTGCTTACTACTGTTTTTTCCTCTCCCAAAGTTTCCTCTTCATAAAAAAGGCATATACTGTCACCCACCCAATATAGTATACTACATTTATATAAAATACTATAGAAACAGGCCAACGTGTTAAAGGTCTCACAAAGTGTTTTGTTAATAACAGCATTCATTCACTATGGTGGTTTATGAAAAGGTTTATAAAATTAGAGTAAATTGCAAAAATGGTCCTTTTAGTTTGGTTAAATTGTAGATTTGGTCCGTCGAATTTTAAAATTGCAAAAAACATCCTTATTTTGATGGTTTGGTTTCACTTTTTGTCCTTAGTCAAATTTTGGTCGAATTAAATGACTAAAATACCCCTTTGCAATTTGCCCAAACCACAAGGGCCATTTTCGCATTCTCTCTTTTTATTATTATTATTATATTATATTATTATTATTTATTTATTATATTTTATTTATTTATTTTTAAAAAAATAATTTTTTAATTTTTTTTCTAAATTTTTTTATTTCGGTTTTAGTTTACCAGCAATAATTAAAAAAAATTATACGAAGCAATTTAAAACAAAAAATTTTAATTTCCCTTTTATAAAACGAATTTAAAAAAAATTATTTATGTTTCAGTTTACGAGCAATGATAAAAAAAATCTTTAAAAAAAATTTAATTTTTTTATTTCAGTTTCAGTTTACGAGCAATAATAAAATAAAATTAAAAATTTTTAGTTTTCTTTTAAAAAAAAATAATTTTTTTAAAAAAATTTTAAATTTTAAACTGAAACCGAAATAAAAAAAATTTAAAATTATTATTGCTCGTAAACTGAAACAAAAAAAAAAAAAAAATTTTAAAACTTTTTATTTATTATTGCTCATAAACTGAAACCGAAATAAGAAATTTTAATTTTTTTTTTAATTTTCTTTTTAAAAATGCTTCGTATAAAAAAAATTTTAATTTTAAATTTTTTTTATTATTGATCGTAAACTGAACCCGAAATAAAAAAAATTAAAAACTTTTTAAAGATCTTTTTATTTTTTTTTATTATTGCTCATAAAAAAATTTTAATTTTTTTTTTATAAAAGGATAATTAAATTTTTTTGGTTTTAAATTGGTTCGTATAAATTTTTTTTAATTATTCCTCGTAAACTGAAACCGAAATAAAAAAATTTAGAAAAAAATTTAATAAAAAATTAATTTTTTTTTAAATAAATATAATATAATAATATAATATAATAATAATAATAATAGAAAGAGAGAATTGCAAAAATAGTCCTTGTGGTTTGGCCAAATTGCAGAGGGTATTTTAGTCATTTCAATTCGACCAATGATCAAAAGTGGAATCAAACCCTCAAAATAAGGATGTCTTTTGCAATTTTAAAATTCGACGGACCAATTCTGCAATTTGGCCAAACTAAAAAGACCATTTTTGCAATTTACTCTAAAATTAGGAAGAGGTTTAAAAATTTGTAAACCATAGTGAATATCCATTTTAAGCTTATGTGACATGAAGAGATCTAAAATATTAGACCTTTTCATAATTTAATGCACTTGAATTATGTGAAATGCTTATAAAACTTAAAAAGGTTGTACATAGTGGAGATAGATTTATAAAACTAAAAAGTTTATAAATTAATGTCATAACACAATTATAAACATTTAAAAAGGTTTATCATAGTGGATGCTCTAAATACATCATAAAATGTCACTAAATCACAAAAAGCAAGTTTATGACCGTAATAATTTTCATTTTGTATAAATTATCGGTTCCAATATGGTAGAAACGAAATACCCGAACCGGACCCAAGAACCGAAGCGGAACCAAAAATGCTCTTCGGTTCTCGGTTCTCTCGGTTCCGGGTCGGTTCCGTGCGGTTCCGGAACCGAGCTCACCCCACCATTTACCAAATTGATGCACAAATGGAACCACTCGAAAGTTATATAAAAAGGATGCATTGTAGATCACCTGTATTTCATTATCCACCGGGTATTCTAATAAACATCTTTCATTAGTACGTCGACTCCCTCTTTAGAAGCAAGGCTTGGTAGATTATCCTCTGCCTCCCACTGTGATTTTTTTACCATAAATACGGATACAACAAAAATATCTAGTAAGAAGATTTCATGAATATTCTAAAGAGACTAGTAGGGCTAAGTAGGTGTCTGACTTAATAATTTAGGGTCTGTTTAGTTTATAAGTAGGATTAGATTTGGATTTGGATTTAGTTTAGAATTTGAATTTGGTTTAGGTTTAATAAAAAGAAATTAAATTTATTTATATATTTTTTATAATAAAATTTAAATAAAAATTATTGTTTAAATATTAAATTAGTTAAGTATGTGATAGAAGAGAAATAGTCCCGCGGGTTTTGAGTAAAACCTAACAAGTTAATAAGGATTATGAAAACCCTTAAAAATGGGTTTTGAAAAGGTGGACCATGTCAAACAAACACCCATTTTTTAGACTCAACCCAAAGACCCTTTATAAACCCTCCAACCAAACGCACCCTTAGTATTCTAGAAAGGTATTCAGACTCGCCTTTGGAAGCAAAATTCTTCCATGACCCCCAACGTCACTACATGTTAACTTTTTCCACAGCACGAAACTAAGTTTCTTTTACCAGGGCCGGATATTGGGGAGTGCGACAGGTGCGCTCGCACAGGGCCACCACCAAAGAGGGGCCATCAAAAGTTGAAAATTCTGTTATATATGTATGCATTTTTTGTCATTATCCGAGTATAATGTACTAATTTGTATGAAATAATAAGTATAATCCGTTTTTACGTTTATTTTTTGTATTTAGTGGGACCCTCATATAATAATAGCACACACAGGGCCACCGAAATCCATGAGACGGCCATGTCTTTTACCATAGAACAGAAATGGTTAGTTACGCGGAAATATAGGTATTAAACTTCAATAAATCCAAAAGCATACTTACCACATTATCAGGGGTATAAAAGAAGGCTCGGTGGGTTTAAACACCAGTAATCTTGTATCCACACACCACCTCATTATTAAGTAAAAAAGGTACAGTAAATAGTGAAGTGAAAAAAGCTGCAACCCCTAAATTGATGGGACCTCTCCTACCAAATCCCACCCACTTTTCTTGTTTACTTTTTGTTTTTGTCTTGAAACTATAAACCATAACAAAATCAGATCCTTAAACTTTGTTAACAAAATTAAAAGAACAGATATGGAGACTATAAATCCACTTTAGAAACAAAATCTTCCATTAAAATGGATTTAAAGATGGAAGGTGCCACCAAATGTCTCTGCCTCCACCAAACACAAACCGCCACGAACCACTACTCACCATGATAATCTTTAAACTCTAACCCACGTAGAAAAAATAGACCAAATTCAGATCCTCAAGTAAAAGTGTAAACAATTTTCAAACTACCGAGCATCACATCTTGAATCACATTCTAAAAATAAAAACAGATCTGGAAATCATAAACTCACTTTAAAACAAGGTCTTGAATAGTTATAAAAAATCATATCTTTAAAATTACAAAACACTTTAAAAAAAATATAGATCTTAAAACTACCAAGAATCCAAGGAAACTCTTAAAAACTTCCGGCCACACGCTCGGATTTACACTCTTTTTTGTCGGTTGTCGTTCGGATCTGATGTGGGCGGAATTCATCGGCGGGTTTGCGATGGTGGTTTACCAGTGGGTTAACGGTGGTGACTATCCGGCAGGGTTGGACGATGGGGTTGGACTGCAGGTGTTGGCCAAGGTGGTTGGCCGTGGTGTTTAAGAAGAGAAGAGTGAGAAGTTAATTTTGTGTGTGTGAGAGATGAAAAAGTAAGTATTTAAGAAAGAGAGAGAGAGAGATATGTAACATTTCGTATTTTCAGGTCATTTTATGACGCCATTTATTTCGTCATAATTTCACCATTTATCTTGTTTTAGTTTCGTACGCGTTTACTTTTAATTCTTATTATATAGTTGAATCACGTAAGCTAAAAATTATCATTTAACGTAATCGGGCACCAAACAAATTAAAATTTTTGTCAAGCAAGCATTAATTTATTTTTACGAAAGTAATAATTAACTTTTTGTATTTTATTTTTATCGGTTACGTAAAGCGTCTACGTTTCGCGATACATTACGTTTAGGCATTCCCGGAACCACCAAAATAATCTACGCTTCAACAAATACCCATTTTTATTCTCGATGCTCAAAATTTATAAAACTTTACCCACATTTACCAGTTGGGCCGAAATTACCCTAAAAGAAATAAGCTAGATCATACATTCTCAAGTATACACATTTAAATAAAACTACACTTACATTTAACTTACACATTTTTCACCTCAAATAATACTTTCACTACATTTTATTATCAAGTTAATAACTAGTCATCTCATTCCTTAATTTCATGGGATAACCCTCATCTTAGGAGACCAAGAAACACAACTCATAAAGCCATGGACTAGATCATGTAGTCTTGACCAAGACTCCTCATTTTACTCCTTTTTGTTTCCTTGACCGCCCCCCTCCCCCCCCCCCCCTCGAAGATAGTCCCTTGGTCTTTGTTGACTACCTTTATGTATATATATCATACATCACTAAGTGAATAGACAAGACACAAACACTTAACATTACCATAAAATCTAAAACTTTCTCTCCCTTCCTGTTATCATATACATGCATAAACACTTAGTAAAAACTCAAAATCCTCTCTCTTTCTCTCATCCAACCCACGGCTCAAAAAACCTCTCCAAAATAATTTACACTTTGATTTAACAAAACCATACACATATATACACATCATACCTAAGGTATCCTAAGATGGTTCCAAGCATTGGTTAACCATATTCAAGCTTTAATCAAGAAAAGGGAAGCTAAGGTTTATTTAAGAAAACTAGGGTTTTCTTTGGTGCAAGCTTTGGATTTTTATCTAAACAAGGGTTTAGATTACATTGATCATCATCATCATACACCATAAGGTCATCTAGAACCCTTTATGTTCTTTCAATATTCATTTTATGCATATGTTAGTTCTATTGTAGCTTGAATCACCATGTAGGATTTTTAACATGTAAATGGAGTTTTTACTTGTAATGATCATTTTGCACACTATTATATATGTTGAGATATTGCTAATATCATGTTAAAAGGGATGAGAAAGTATTGTACCATATTAAGTTGGTGTAAAAATGATTAACTACAAAAGTAGTAAGGTATAAAAGCAAGGTTAAAAATGGATTCAACAAGGTCACTCAAAGATTCTGTCCAAAATTCGTATATATAACACATTATTTTATATTTTTATAAAGTAGTATGATTCACGACGATTCCGAAAAGGTAAGAAACTTGTCAAACGGATTTATAACGAAAAAGTTAGAGCGAAAACGAGGTATATATTCGAGGTATAAAAATCCAGCATTTGTTAAGTTAGTGGTTTCTGTCAGGATTTTAAGATGGTATTTGCGGCACTTTCGAGTCCGTTTCGGCCTTCGGCCGAAACATGAAAGTCGTTCGGAAGGTCGTTTTACTTCCCCGCGAGGTTCTTTAAGTCTAAAAGCGAGTGATAACGGGTCGTAAGGCGGGGGCAAAATCTGGCTTTTTGGTAATTAATACACTGCATCAGATCTGATGCGAGTGCTTTTTCGCCCATTTCGGTCGAGTTTCGGGTCTCGGACAGAACTGGAAAGTTGTTCAAAATATCGTTTCGCATAAATTCTCTTTAGAACCCGAGTCATGAAAATGTGATTTAGTGGGTCATTATAGTCGGGTCAGACTTAGAAAATAAACTATAACTACCAGGAGTAACTATAACTACCAGGAGTAACTAATATACTACCAGTAGTAATAACTATAACTACCAGGAGTAACTACAACACTACCAGGAGTAACTAATACCCTACCAGGAATAACTATAATTACATTATTCAGATATTTATAAATGTTTTACAATTATAAATATGTTTTCACTCAAACAATTAGATGGTGATTAGCTAAATAGACTTATGCATGGTAGAGATTACTCAATGTGATTAGTACTTATACGACCTTAAATTAAATAGGTTGCATTCGACGATTTGCGTGACGCATTATTTGTGATACACTTGGCATTTGCTCACTCAAGGTGAGTTCATAGTCTCGCATTTTAATCTTTTCAATGTTTTATAAACCCGCGAGGGGAATACATGCTCGTTTACAAACTTGTATATTTTACTACAGTACAATTACCTTTCAATACTTTGTGAGTTCATAGCCCCACCTTTTCTCTTTTAATGGTTTTCTTAAACTGTTTTCGGGGTGAGAATACGTGCTCGTTTTACTACATAAACTTATTGATTTTTATACGTAAGCATTACCTGACTATTTTTACTAAATCTTGATTTGTTTACTACATGATTTGAGATCGTTGAATACCTACCTTTGAAACCGTGAATTTTGAACAACATGATTGTTTTACTATGGACACAAGTGTTTTATAAATTGTATGCTATCCAGATTACTGCCTGAATATTATTGCCTAAGTAGTCACTATATTGCCACTTAAGTCCCTACTAATCATGAACCGTTAATTACCACTATTGTAAGCGCGAGTGTTATGGATAGATCTATCGGGACTGACAATCCCCACCTTTACTTGGGTCACTAGTTTGATCGGGTGCATTTAACATTGAGAGGTGTTAGGGTGTTGGCAAGCATCCTATTTTCTGATTGGGGCACAAAACTTGTTAAGGCTTCGGGGTCATGAGCTTAGTGCAATAATATATACTTAGACTTGATGAATGTGTTTCTCTTGTCTACATTACTTGTTTTGGACTTCGGAATATGTACTTAGTCCACCATTACTTCGATCTTGTGGTCCACTTTTAAATACTTCTTGATTTACTGAATCACTACTTGGATTTCGAAAATAACACTTTGAATTGCTGTAACGCTACTCTTCTTCTGAAATATTTCTTAAATTATTTCAACACTGCTTTTACTTAAACCTATGAATTCACCAACATTATTGTTGACGTTTTAGCATGTATTTTCAGGTTACTATTTTGCTAGTGGAGCATTGGGAGCTTTCGAGTCGCGCGGATGTATATATTTTGAAGGCTTAATAACTTGAGTACCATTTGACAAACGTTTTGACAATGTTTTCTAATACATTATAAATGAAACCTGTTGCAACTCTGATCTTTTATTAAATAGAATGTGACTTTATTTAAAACGTCCATTTTAAGGTCGTTTTCCGTGACTTGTGTTTTGTGCCCTGAAGTAGCACCCCAATGTTACCATTCCGCTGCGTTGTCCTGATTTTTGGGGGTGTTACAGATGGTATCAGAGCTGAAGTCATAGAGAACTAGGTCGTTTTCAAAACCTAGACTATGACTATGTTTTTCAAAATATAGAGTCTTTCCTTGTTTTATCCGATATCCGCGCGCGCTTGCTCCCAGGTAACTTATATGCTCTCTTTTGCATCCCTACTACTATTACATGGATAATGAGTATTTAATACTAGACTATGATTTCGTTCTCTTACGTCTATCATATGACGTCTTACTATTTACCTTATATCGGTCTGTTATATAAATATAGATCACTCTGATTTTCGTGTACTTCCTGATTTCTCATTTACTCCCTTGAGCGTCAATACTGGTATTATATAAGGATACCTATACATATGGGCTAATTTCTTCTTGATCTGTTACGATTAACTTCAATCATCTACGCGACTTTACTTTATTCCCTTTTGATGATATCGAAAATTCGGCATATTTTGTAAATTCTACTAGTTACTTTACCATTCGACTCCGAGTTGGAACACTCTTCTTATGATTTTGAAGCGCATATGTTGTTTAGTAATCCGTCGTTTTGAAGTCTTCCAGTTGATGGGAGTACGACAATTAACTTGTCACCTCACACGTGTCACTTTGGAGCACCTACCTTTAGAACACGACTCTTTACGTTCATTTTGTTGATTGAATAATTCTTTACGTTCATTTTCTTTGACTGCTTCTGCGTTCGTTCGGATGTTCTTTATACTTGTTATGACCTATCGCTTTACAAACAATCTCGATGTCAACCCATAAATCATTTTTCTACCATTTTGTTGTCACCCTATGAGCTACTTCACGTTCACTTTATTGACTATTTCATTACGTTATAAAACTATTTGATACATTTCCTACACCACCCTATTTTGACGAAAATGAGCATTGCATCGTTGGCCCTCAGATATACATAGCCTAATCACCTATGTATATTTGGTGCATAGATTGATTACCTATGCATTCGGGAAAGACCATGTCATGCTGAGAGTAGTCACCTTAAAACCTACACCTCTTCATCAACACAAATCCGGAAGAAATTTCCGCATCTTTTCTCTGAACCCGTACCTTCTTCAGGTGTTGCAACCTGAGCCTTGAGGACAAGGCTCTTCTAACCGGAGGAGACTGTAACATTCCGTATTTTCAGGTCATTTACGACGTCATATATTTTACTAATTTTTTTTTTCGTACGCGCTTACTTTTAATTCTTATCATATAATTAAATCGCGTAAACTAAAAATCAACAATTAGCGTAAACGGACACCAAACGAATTAAAGTTTTCGCCAAACAAGCAATATATTATTTTTACGAAAGTAATAATCAACTTTTTATATTTCACCCCCCCCCCCACCCCCAATATTTTTTTTTTTTTTTTTTTTTTTCTATTTTTTTTTGCATTTTTATTGGTTACGTAAAATTACTACGTTTTGCGATAAAGTAAGTTTAGGCATACCCGGAACCACAAAAATAATTCTACGCTTCAACAAATACCCACATTTATACCCAATACATAAAAGTTACAAAAATATATCATATGTATCATACATATGCCGAATTTATAGCTATGTATACAAAGAAATATAAGAAAAATTCTTCCAAGTAGTCTTTGTACATCCTATCTCCATTAAACATGGCCATACCATGTTCCTTTGACTCAATACCATGTTTCTTTGACCAAGAACCAAGATCCTTAAAACCCTCATTGTATCTTGGACCAACTATTGCAAACTTTTGACCATCTAACTCTTATAAGATGCAAGTAACACATAGATAGCAAGACTTAACCAAAAATCAAACAAAAACACTCTCTTTGGCTCTCTACAAGTCCACGGCTTGAAGCACCCTCAATACACAATCCATACAAAATTTTCTACAACCTATACACATCTATACACATTCATCCTAAGATATTCTAAGGTGTTTCCAAGCAATGTCTAACCATATTCAAGTGATTATCAAGTAAAAGGAAGACTAGGGTTTTTACTTGGAAAGCTAAGGTTTTCATTGTGCAAGCTTTGATTTTAAGGCTAAACAAGGGTTTAGCACTTGATTATCATCATCATCATACATCATAAGGTCTTTTAGAACCCTTTATGTTCTTACAATATTCATTTTCATGCATATGTTTATTCTATTTTAGCTTAAATCACTATTTAGGATTTTATTATGAAAATGAAGTTTTTACTTGAAATGATCATTTGGATTACTTTTATATATGTTGTGATGTTACTTATATCATGTTAAAAGGGATGAGAAACTAATGTACCATGATGTTTTGGTGTAAAAATGATCATGTGTTAATTAGGGTTTATAAAAGTTCTTAATATGTTTCAAGTTAAAGAAATACAAATGACATGTTGAGGTTAATTATGGACTTATATTAATGTAATATGATCATTAAAATAAAGTTATAACAAGATGGGAAGACTTGTACACTTGTGATTATTATGTAAAAATAGTCATACATAAAACTAGTAACTTATAGTTAAAAATGAAAGTTATGTTTTATAAGTAATATGTTGAACTTGTAATGTTGGACAAAAGGACTTTGATGGACCTATGAACATAATATACATATGACATATGACCTATATAAAGTATAAGACTTGTGATAAAAAGTATAAAGTGGTAAGTATAAAAACAAGGTTGAAAATGGACTTATCAAACTCATGCCAACATTCTGTCCAAAAAGTGTATAAAAATATATTTATTTTATATTTTTATAAGATAATACATCTCAAGACGAATCCGGGCATGTAAGAAACTTGTCAAACGGTTATATAACGAAAAAGTTACGGTAAAGACAAGTTACACGATAAATAAACGGAGTTATAAAAGAATTTTTATAAATCAATTTATAAAAATTATGCGAAACAGCAAGTTTGATATTTTTAACAAATTATACATATTTTTAGGATTCCAAAATGATAAGAATCGTAATTTTTCAATTAATCTTTCAAAATTGGGTGTTCAACACTCCATCCCTCACAATGTTTTCAAAAGACAACAATTTCTCAATTGGTCCTATTTTTGAGGGGGAGTTTTTCGAAAAACAAAGTTTTAATGTTTTTGGATCCATCAACAACGACAACTCTTATGTATTCAAAACATTATCAAAATGTTCCAAACCATTCATGCTGATAATATTTTCTCCAACGGAATTTTCGAGACATATTTTAATCACAAGGTATTTCAAAAACTAAGTGTTTATTATTTAAAATAAGGGGAGAAATGTATTTAAAATATGATCTAATCGGATCATGTGTAAACAGTAAGAAAAGGTTTTAATGGTTCGATTCTTATACCCAACAACACATCTTAATTTCACGACGATTCTGAAGTCATAAGGTGGTTAGGTTAGGAATCAATCCTATGATCCAACCAGAACTGAAGGATCTACCCAAGGATAATCCAAAGTTAGAAATAGCAGTCCTTAGGTATGATTGGAGATTAATGTATATGGGAATAATGCCGACTAAGATTGAGCTAACACTGGAACAATCACAACAAGGTGTTAGTAATGACGTCCTGGTAAGCATTGAAGGCGTTGAAGAATGAAAAAGAAATGTATGGATAAAGGGTCTTAAAGGAAAGAAGCCCTATACACAACTTACCGACAGAAACCGAGTCAATACATATGCTGTCAGAATCACAAGTTGATTGCTGACATTGAAAACGACATCATGGACCCAGTGATGCAATGCACAACCCTTCCCAGCCATTCGGGTTTCTCTCAACAGAAACTTGTCTCATTTGTCACGGAGATACACACGTTATCTATTGACATCTCATTCCAAGATCGTTGATATTGAATAGGTGGCAATATGCTCCTGCTCGAGTACTAAAAACCATAAATGCACTAATCGAGTTAGAGCAAAAGATCAATCTAAATCTCGTTAGGACACATTCCATTTCAAACACTTGTTGAACATCATCACGTTTACAAGTTGTTAACAAGAGTCCTACGCAATATCCTTGTGATATTTGCCAGAACATCCGAGTGATACTATAAGTATTCACAATGAAGATGGAAATCCTGCTTGAGTCAGCATCAAACAAGCTCTTGGTAGGTGACTTGCGAGATTCTATATGAATCAAACTTGTGACAACTGGATATCGATTTGGTCCAGTAAATGAATTGACGGTTGATGAATTTTGATAAAAAGCTTAAAACTCTCGATGTGTTACAAAACGCTTTTAAAGTAATGTGTAGACTGATTTTCAAATTCAATTTTCTCGTTATCACTAAGGTAAACCTGCCGGTTAATACTCGGTGGTGAATGTATCCCAATCAACAAATGTTCGATTCAGTTACAACATGTTCATGGCTCATGTACAAAGACAAACTATCATGAAAGCTCAAGATTTAAAGACAAAGACTTCCGCAAACTCTGATTTGAAGCTTTCAAGATGAGGCATAGTATGAGAATGTTGGTCAAAACACAAGATCGCAAGATGGATAGACGATACTGACAATGACAAAAGCTCAAAGTCTTAGATCACAAGAGCATAAAGGAACAAACTTCAACAAAGAACAAAGAAAAAGACCAAGACCACATGATGCTTACGACAAAAGCATTCCCTCATTGATCTCAGTGAAGGTAGTGTCATCAATGAAACTCACTTCGGGGAGATTGTTAGCCTTAAAATATTGAGCCGAACAAGAAGTTCGTTCATTACGTGTACGAGTCTCGGTCATTTAATTAGTTAATGTTGTAATAGTATAATATCAGGAATCGGGCTCGATAGTTAAGCTAATATTGTTTATGTTTCGGGTTTAATCCCAAGCAAAACCCGAGCCGAGTCCTAGGTAAATATCACGCGTAATTAACGCGCGGGTATATAAATCTTTTCTATTTAGAAAAGAGTTAGTTGTTGAAAATAAAATCTTTTCCTTTTCCTAAACTCTCTCATCTCTCTCTCTTCTTTCTCTCTTTACAAAACAACTCATCTCTCTTTCTCTTTTCTAGTTCAAATTCGTGAATGATATATATGTTATGAAGTGTTAACGGGATCCTACAGCTTCGGTTGTGGAGATGGCAAGAGCGGTTTGCTTCTTTGATTAACCCCTCGATGTTAGACAAACATCATAAAAGTGCAAACACCACTTAGTGCTTTGCGATCCAGTAAAGCTCTCGCAGGATCCGTAATCCGCATACACGATTGTTTCTATGTGGGTCCCTTAGGATACCATATCCTACATGCATAGGCCTTTAATGTATCAGAAGTCTACTTGAACCGTTCTAGGTGAGAGGTTTTGGATACTCTTGAAAGCGGCAACAAAGGCAAACACTAAACATGATTTAGGGTTCTACTTGCTGTGTATGTTATAATATAATTACCTATCATGCTCTATATTTGGTATTATCTACGGACTCTCCTTCTACGTTCTCGTGAGTTTGGTTTTAGTAGACTAGGTAGTACTTGATTGTTAGAGTCCTTCTAGTCCAAATTTCTTAAGCCATTTCCTTAATATATTTTGAATGATTATAAAAATATTTCCATATTTAATTTTTATTTGTTAATCCTAAGAAGAAATTTAGTTTCCCCCATCTTACTCAATTTCAAAAAAATCATTCATGCATGATCTTGGCAAAGTCAACACACTTTTTGACAAGTTGATCCGAATATATGTCATAACATTTATTTGGGACAATAATGAGGTTGGAGCCTTTCTTTTTAGTGAAGAGTGTGTTATCTACCATTCCCATGGAGTAATTATGTTTAATAAGAAAGGTTTTTAATCGATCATACCAAGCTTTTGGTACTTGTTTTAGACCATAAAGAGCTTTCTTAAGTTTGTAGACATAATTAGGTTTTGCGAAGTCAATGAATCCCAGAGGTTGTGCCATGTAAACCTCCTCATTGATAAAACCATAAGGAATGCACTCTTCACATCCATTTGGTATAACTTAAAGTCTAGTGCGCAAGCATAAGCTAAAAGTATTCTTATGGACTCTAGTCTAGCTACGGGTGCATATGTTTTGTCGTAATCAATTCCTTCTTGTTGATTATATCCTTGGGCGACTAACCTAGCTTTGTTTCTAGTTACGACGCCATTTTCATCGAGTTTATTTCTATATACCAATTTTGTTCCTATAATGGTCATATCCATGAGATTTGGGACTAGTTCCCAAACATCATTTGTTTTGAATTGGTTAGTTCCTCTTCCATGGCCATACCCAATTTTCATCTTTTAATGCCTCATTTATATTTGTAGGTTCTATTGTCGAAATAAAGCAAAAGAAATTGCTTTTGTCTTGAGCTTGCGACCTAAGAGTTCTTTGATTTAGATTACAAATAACGTTCTCTAGGGGATGATGAGTTTTAGATTCTTTAATATTTACAATTTGATAATTTTCTAATGAAATATCTTCAAGATTATAGCCTATGGGTTTTGTTTTACTAACCTCAATAGCTTCTTCTTCGACTAGCTCATCATCTTCTAATGGTGATGTTTTAGGCGGGGGAGGAGTTTCATCAAAAGTTACATTCAACGAGCTATTCATCATTTCATTGTTTGTTGATTAAGTATTATGTTTGCTTTACTATTTGCGAATATCATAAGGTAAACATTTCGTATGGACTTAGGGTCGAACATTGGTGAGGTAACCTTTGTATTAAGAACAAAGCATTTATTCCAAATTACTTAAATAGTTTATGGTTGGTTCTTCTCCTCTTAACTCAACTCTTATGAGTTTTCCTAAAATATGTTCTAATGGAAACTCTATTAATTATATAAGGTTGATGATATCGACGCAATATCACCAAAATTTTTAAGGAATGTATTGTTCGTTTAACATGGTTCATTTCTTGTAGAGTGCGATTTTTCCTTTCTACTACCCTATTTGATTGTGGAGTACGAGGAGAGGAAAAATTGTGAGATATCCCATTTAAATCACAATAGTTTCCGAATTGTACTTCATTATCAAATTCCCGACCATGAGCTCGTTCTAATTGATTACATGGAATATCCTAATTTGTTGTGGATCAATTTGCTAAATACTTTGAATTTTTCGAAGGCTCGGTTTTATTTGCTAAAATCTAAGTCTATGTGAATCTGAGAATAGTCATCGCGATTACTAAGGTCTATCGATTTCCTCCATAGCTTGTATGGCAGAAGGCCAAAACAAATCCATGTGAAGTAGTTTTCTAGGGCATCTAGTTGTTGCAACTATATTTTAGCTTGTGATTGTAGGAGCTTATTTTCCAATTTGTGCAAGCATCCAAAATGTCGGTCGTATTTTAGTTTGGGTAGGTTTCTAACTAATTCTTTAGATGCTAATGATTGAATTAATTGCATATTAGCGTGACCTAATCTCCTATGCCATAGTGTGGAGTTTTCGTCTAATGTTGCGAGGCATATTTTGTCTTTCGGTTTATTTCCTAGTTTTATTACATATATTCCTCCTTTCTTAATTCCTTTTCCTATAACTTTTTCGTCTTTGATTATTTTGCTATCGTGTTCGGTAAATATTACTTTACATTTGTTATCACATATTTGACTACACTAGCAAGTATTTGTGAAGTTTTCTGCGTGCTAACATTTCCTCAATGTATTAGGGAGTCTTGAGAAATCGTACCTTTGCCTATGATTTTACCGCGCAAGTTGCTCCCAAAGATTACGTTTCCTCCGTTGTATGCTTTGTATGAAGAGAACAACTTTTGATTACCGGTCATGTGTTTTGAGCATCCACTATCTTTAATCCACTCATCGGGTTCCAAGTTTACTCCTAAGCATATTTCATCGGGCGCTTGAGCTACAAGGCAAGTTTCATCTTTAGTCTTTCCTACTTCATCTTCTCCATTGTCGCTCCATGCTCCTCCAATAAATGCTCTTTGATCATTGTTCTTTGGCGGCTTTGAACATTCTCCAATGAGGTGATTTGGATCACCACATCTAAAACATTTTCTTTCACTTTTACCATAACCATCATTTCTACTTCTTTGGAATGTTTTTCTATCGCCTCGTGGTTGTCTTACAAATCTTCCTCGTCTCTTAAAGAATTTCTTGAATTCTTTTACGGCCATAGCATACTCTTCATCTTCACTATCGGAGCTTGAGCTATCTTCATCACTAACTTCCTTTTTCACCTTTAATACAAGAGATCTACTTTGTTCTTTCTTGCCTTTGACTGTTTCGAAGTCTTTCTTTATTACCTCTTCATAGACTTTCAAGTTTCCAATACGTTCGTCAAGAGGTAAGGTTGTTAGATTATTTGATTCTTCAATCGCCGTGACTTTCGTGCGCCATTTTGGTTGTAATGCTAGAAATTTCCTTAACCACAATTCTTGCTAGAAATAATCTTCATCAAGATGATTTTAGATAGTATTAATGTTGTTAAATTTAGCAAAGGCATTATCTATTTGATCCTCTTCCGGAATCGTAAATTATTCATATTGTTTAACAAGAAGATCTATTTTGTTAGCTTTGACTTAGTTATTACATTTATGTGTGATTAGCAAAGTATCCTAAATTTCTTTTGCGGTTTGACACATAAAAATTCTTTCGTATTCTTTACGTGACAAAGCATTATAAATTACCATTTTAGCTTCATTATTTTTGCTCAAATCTTCTGTTTAAGATCATCATTCTGTTTATGAAATGGTACAAAACATTCTCCTTTTTAGTTTCGAGATTATTTTAAATAAGAGGAAAATCACCATCGGTAATAACATGCCAAAGATCTAGATCTTTTGACTTCACATAAGTTTCAAATCTATTTTTCCAATAAATAAATCCATCACTTTCAAATAGTGGTGGTCTTTGCATAGATTGCCCTTCTAAATATTTTTCCGATTCCATAGATCGATTCAAGTTTTAAAATACAATTTATTTTTAAAATCTTGTTTAGCGTGGCTCTTGATACCAATTGTGGGAAAACCTAGATGGGGGGTTGAATGTTAACGCTTTTTAATTAAAGTTTTTGAGTGTTTGTTAAAAATTCTAGATTTTAAATTATGTGTACTCAACACTTTACCACAATATGAACAATATTTTTCTCTCTAAACAATTAGGTATGATCGTATGAGGAGGATATGTAAGACAGAGAAAGAGTAAGAATAATCAAACCCACAACGCGAGGATTTTTTAGTGGTGCGGTAAGATGCACCTCTTCGCGCCTACTCCACTCCCTGAGCACCCTAAATCGATGAGTTTCTTCTCCCTTTTTAATTTGTTTCAACAAGCTCTTTTATGCGGTGAAAACGTACACAAGTTGCTTACAGATTTTACGACACAAAACTAAAGTGCAGTTCTAATCTTAGCTAGAAACCAATTCTATCACAACACAACTTCAGGCTTCCACAACTTCACAACTTCTTCACAACTTTAAGACTTCCTCACAACTTCACGACTTCACTTCACCACACTACTTATGCCACAACTAACTAACACTACTTGGTAAGATCACCACGATCTATCTATACTTACAAAGACTACCTCAATAATCACTCGTCGCCTAGCTCTCTACACACATATCTATAGCTCACTTTCGTTATACTTACACGTTTACGTTGATTGGTGATTCTTAATTTACGCGATTTAACTTAACTATTAAAATTAAAAGTAAACGCGTACGAGAGAATTTTTTTTTAGCAAAATAGATGACGTCGTAAATGACCTGAAAATACGGAATGGTACACACATAATCTTTAATACACTTAACAAAGTTTCTACTATAGTTGTGTTAGATTTATCTAATATAACTAAACCTTAAACAAGCTTAATGAATTCGATCTATTAAAGTTGGATCCAACAAGAGGTATCCTACAACTGGGACAACAAGTAAAAAGAGCAAAAAAAAACATCTCAATTTCTTGTTTCTCCATATTTAAACAAGAAAACATCTATAAAAGGAAAAGCAACAACTGATGAAGTGATGATGACAGAATACTTGTTTTTCATGGAAGGAGAAGAATTGTAAGTATCAATTAACTTTATTCTTTCAATTTATTTATTTTCAATGCAAGGATACGAATCGTATAAACTACAATCTTTTATTTTCTTATAATAATATCATATATGATATTTGTTTAATTTATTTTATGTAGTGAATTTGTTTTTGAAACAAAAGATGGAGCTGCAACGATAAGGGAATATATGCAAACATTAACTCCACAGCTGAAAGTTGAATCCAATGTCATTGACACCTTCTCCTTGGTTTTAAACCATGAACAAAAGATGAATAGCAAAGGCTAAAAAACCAAGTACTTTTTCCACACAACGATGATTGTAAGTACCTAACACTTTTAAAATTAACTTACGGATAATCTATAATTGTTTCATAAATATAATATTTCTTGATGAATGAAAACAGACAAAAAGACATATTCAAGTAGAAGAAGGCGAATGGAAAGTATGATGAGGAGAAGCAATTTGAAGCCTTTTCAAAGACAATTCAGAGCGAGTTTAAAAAAGACCCTGAAATGAAAAACATGAAAGATCTAGAAATGGTAACTCAATTGCTACACATATTTTCAATTATAAATTTTAAATTATTTGCATTAAACTGATACGAAATGCATTTTAAATTGTATAGGTATTCTTTCCAATCATTGCCCATGAATATTATTACCTAGTCGTATTTAACTTCTTGAAAGGAAATACAGTCATAATCGACAACTCCAAAACACAAATGACCTATGATGCAAAATATAAGACTATCTGTGAACTGTTGGTAAGTAACTAAATATGATATCATATATGATAATAATGTAATAATCTCTTTTATATATAACTAAATGCTGCTTATATGTATGATATCATATATGATATTTTAACTCTGAAAATTTTATTTTGTGTAGAAAAAATTGTTTTCCATGCATCTTGAAAAAGTGAAACATCCAAGAGCTAAAGATGTCTTGAACAAAAAGCCGACAATCCCTAGGCCTAAATGGGGAACAAACGAGAATGACACAGATTGTGGCATTTTTTGATGATGCATATGGAGCACTACAATGGGGAGCTGTAAAGAATTGGAACCTCGAATTCCCGACAGAAATAGAAGGAAATACATTAGATATAATAAAGATGAGGGTGAGGTTGGCAACAAAGATACTGAGTCATGAAATAAACATACATCGAGAAAAGATAAGTACTGAAGTACAAGAATTTTCAAGACGTAACACTGACAAGACTTTGAGGAAGCAAATGATCAAGGAGGCAATCAAAACGAAGAAAGAAAAACAAGAATCTGAAAGAGTTCAAAGTGCCATTTGATGATCAAGACTTTTTGAAGAACAATTGCAGATACTATTATTGTTTTCGTTTCTTAAACTACTCTTAGTATTATTTTGTTGTTTAAAAACAGTTGCTAAACCATTCCACTGGGAAGGGGTACGTGGTATACAGGAGAACCCCTTTGGGGTTGCTCTGAGCTTGGTAGTTACCTAGTCGTCGAAGGGCTTCTCCGAATAGCACCGCTGAGTCATACCACCTACCCTGAGCGAAAGTGCTTCCCCACTAGGATTTTGGTTTAGACTGGTAATCTAGGATGCCATTGGTGATACTATAGTTTCTATCACATTTTGGGGGCTTTAACTAGTAATCTAGGATGTCATTGGTGGTACCATAGATTGTATCACATTTTGGGGCATTAACTCTGTAATGAAACTAAGTAGTTATGAATTATGATTAAATGGAAATGCCAAAACATCTGCAGAAGTTAATTTAAATTATGTCTATTTTGATATAGTTTTCATTGCGCAAATTGGTAATCACTTGGGTGTTTTAGCATTTACAACAGGAAAACAAAATTTTCATTGTCTTAACACATATTATGATGGTAGATAAAATATAAAGTACATATTAAATCATATATGATTTCTTTCAGAAAGCAAATATGATTACTTTTCAAAACATGTTAAATACAACTATCAAATATGATAACTCAAAACAACAAAGGAACAAAACCATTATATCATATATGATATTCAGAAAGCACATATGATTGCTTTTCAAAACTTGTTAAATACGGCTATCAAATATGATATCTCAAAACAACAAAGGAATAAAACATGTATATCATATATGATATTCAGAAAGCACATATGATTGCCTTTCAAACATGTTAAATACAGCTATCAAATATGATAACTCAAAACAACAAAGGAACAAAACCAGCATATCATATATGATATTCAGAAACCACATATGATTGCTTTTCAAAACTTGTTAAATACAACTATCAAATATGATAACTCAAAACAACAAAGGAACAAAACCAGTATATCATATATGAAATATATATGAAACAAATACTAATTTAAGAAGATCCAAAGGCATAAATGAACAAACAAATATGATAATTAAGTAAAAAGGAATCTAATGTAAAATCTTTCAATATGATATCATATATGATAAAACTTATTAAAAACAAACAAACAGCTTGCTGAACATATCATTGGACCAAAATATACTTATTCATGAATCAAGTCTTTATCTTCCTCAAACAATTCTTCTTCGTCTTCAGCCAAATCTACTTTTTCTTGAACAACTTCCTCTTGACACACTTCTTTTTGAACCAAAACTTCCTCTTGACC
>BQNB010099468.1:2145-24916 GCA_026074375.1 Tanacetum coccineum | reverse complement strand
CTTTGACAACTATGAAGACTTATATGCAAAACTGATATCCCAACTAATGCCCTAGAGCCTCCTTTTATAGTCTAAGGAGTCCTAGTTGACTTACAATACATTCCTAAGATATCTTAATATTTTCTAAACACTAACGTAATCTTTTAAATAAATACATTATGTATATCTTGTACATAAATATCTCAATACTCATCTTCACAAGTATTCTTGTTCTCTAAATAATCTTTATCTCTTTAATTCGTCTTTATCCTCTTGACAGTAGAAAGTTTTTAAACAGTGTAATCCTTTCACCAGTAGCATTAATAAACATAAGCAGTGGTAACATTAGTACTATCAGTACTAATATATATTAATAGTAGTAACTTATACTAGCAGTCTTTAACATTTACTACTAGCAGCACTAACAACTTAGCTTATATTTTAGTCTTCAACACTGAGCAGTCTTAACTTTAACTAACAGCAGTAACTTTATGCTATTAGTACTAAACTATACTAACAGTAGTAACTAGCAGTGGTAACATTATACTATCAGTACTAACCACTTAGCATAATTTCTATTATGTACCCGAGCAGTAGTAACTTCTAAGAATCCATGAAGTCTTTTTAAGTCCCAACAATTCATATTGTTGGTTGGTTAAACATACTACTCTAATCTAAGTATATTGAAAGCAAAGTTTTAAAATGAAAACGAACCTGTAAACTATTCAACCACCCCCTTCTAGTTTCCACATAATACTCAGTAATTAAACATAAAAACATGACAATTTAATGAGTAGTCTTTATGTAACACATAAAAGTATGTCGCACTCGTATAGATGTACTTATTTGGTCGAAACCTACATCGGATAAAGCTTTAAAAATCATTTATATAATAAAATAATTACATCATTCAAAAGTAATTTCGTCAAAATAATTTTATTGAATTTTTTTGACCAATCAGGTTACTATGGGTGAGCATGAAGCAGTTTGGGTGGTTTTTAGCTAAAACGAACTCCGAACCAAAAGTTCCGTTTTAAGTTTTTTAAAACAAAACCTCGCACCAAAAGTTCGGTTGGGTTTTTTGGTTTTTGGATTTTTGTGGTTTGGTTTTCGGTTTTATCATTAGACGGTCATCTTTTCTATAAGTTTGACATCACTTTTACAAACAGTTACTGCATAAATTTAAACAAAGGTATTTAATAGATAAAGTTTTGTCAAAGAGATAAATACGATCATGAATTATATAAAAGTCGTCTCATGGTTTTTTGTGGCCTAAAGCAAATATATGAAATGAGACATTTACGACAATAATTTTTACTCTTAACATAACTAATTTAAGGGACTGGTTAGTAACTAATTATATCACAAATTTTAGTATCCAAAATTTGTTATGACGGTTTTATTTTAGACCATTATTTTAGCCAATTTTTCTAAATTCAGTTATCTGAAATTTCAGATAAAAGTTTATATATACGGATATCAAAATATTTATAATTTTTGAAAAACTTTTATATGTTTCAAAACTGACATTACATAAAACCCAACATTTTTAATAAATTCTTATCAATTTTTCAGATATCTGGATACAGATATTTTTTGAACACCCACAACCTAGATCAAGAAATCCAAGAAAATAAGTTGAACTAGGTTTTAGACCCGCGCTTCGCAGCGAAGCTTGTATACGAAAGTAACTCGACTCAAAAACTGACTCAACTTTACATTAACCACAAAATAGACTAGAGAAGTTGGAAAGTATGATTTGATATACAACAGAACAATAACACATCATTTTCCCACAACTTTTTTCAATACTTTATGAGTAGATGATGTGTACTAAAACACACATCCTTATAACCCCGGAATACACTATATAACAGACTAAAAATACTAAAATATAGAAAATTATATTACAAATATGTTTGTATTGTGTTTTTATGTCTTGCAGGTACTAAGGATTGAAAACAAAGCAAAAAACAGGAATTTTCGGGTTCGATTCGATAAAGTTTACTATTTATTCGAGATCAAGACGAAGTCGGGAAAAATCTCTGAGCATACCATTGGAAAGAGCATGAGATTACAAGTCCGACAGTGCCTTCATCTCTTACTGGGCCTGCCCGACACCATTTATATAGGTCAGACCGACCCATAGTTATTAAAAGCCCAACACCTAAGCTGCGACCCAATGCTGAAATCTATTACTCGGCCTAGTAATTAAATGAGATACCCGACCCAAAATCAAATTTAGAAATCAAGGTTGATGTTTGTTGTGTATATGTTGGCAATTGAACCAAACTCTCCATAATTAAATCAAACTGGGTGCGTGAAGCACCACTCTCACCCCACTATCTCATTTTTTTCCCCAATATACAAGCAACACGTGGCAGGCAACTCAGTTATATTTCTTTCACTTATGAACGAATACAATGTGTGTGCGTTATTTTGAAGCAAATTAGAAGGACACGTAGCCTTTATCCAATAGTAGATCAGGCTGAATTTCAAATGCAATTTGTGGCTCAAATTTAGAGGCCAATGATTGGCTAGAATAAATGAGGCGGTTTGGGAACATTTTCACTTTCACCCCCAGCTTTGGTTATAAATATACACGCAACATCTCATTTTGTATGCATTAGTTTTTAGAATTAGTTTAGCCACAAGTATTTTTAGCTTATTACTTTTAGTTTATCTTATTGTTTAATATTTGCTTATTGTAAAAGCCATTTTCGATAGCTTATTGAGATATTGCAAGATCTTGTTACTTGTTTTATGAAAAGGATGTTTGGAGATTAAAGTGCTTATTTTCTTTCCTTCTTTTCTTTTCTAAGCTTATCGAAGCATAAGCTACTCCTTACAGCTTATTATCTGGGCTTAATTCTCAGCTTATTTTCGAATCAAAGCTTAGAATGAATAAGCTCTTCAAAAAGCTTAAACGATTATAAACTTCTTTTCTAAATTAAGTTTTCGAACCTAAGTTTAAATAATAAGCTGAGATCTAGCTTATTTTATGTTTTATAAGCTTTAAGTTTTCTAACAGCTCTTAATATAGATCTGATAAGCTTTTTAAAAGTTTATTAGATTTGGTTTGAGCTTATACGGTTTGTATAGTATTTTGTTCTAGCTTATTAGTTTGAAAATAGCAAAATAAGCTCAATAGCTTATTCGTCTTATCGTTACTGTTTTAGTTTTGCTTATTGATTGGTTAGTACTTATTTCAGATATATGTTGGCTTATATTGCGGTTGTGGTTTAGATCTCAATTAGCTTATTTGTATCTCACCTAGTTTTGATTGTTAAGTGCTTATACTCTTTTAAGTTCTATTCGCAAACGTGTTCTAGAGTGGCGTTAATCTGGTAATACTTATTTTGGAATGAAATGCAGCTTCGTTAGCTTATCTAATATCCGTGAGCTTATTTGATTCGTGTTTGTGCTTAATTATTTAGATCTCGGTTTAAAAAGCTTAGTCCTAAGTGCTTATTAGATTATCGTGCTTAATAAGCTGTTTGTGGATCTCTTGTTTGCTTAAATTTTGTTTCGGCTTATTAGTAATAAGATCAAAATAAGATTGTTAGTGTTTTACTAAAAATTGTTTTGGATTTAAACTAAGAATTCGGATAGCAAGCCCAATTTTTGAGTAGTCCATTCGTTGTTGGGCTTTGACTTATTAATTCGGTAGTTTAAGGAATTTTGAAACGTTAAATGTGCAATTGAGGTAAACTGTTTTGAGCTAACAGTTTTGTGTTTGTTTTTTTGACAGAACCGGTTCAACTCATTGGTGTGGAGCTTAAAGGTTTAATAAGCTAGATCGAATTTGATTATTTGCTTTAGCTTATTAAATTGGGTGGTTGTTATATCTTTCGTTGCTCGGATCGAGTTCTACCTTCTTTCCTATTTCAATTTTCTTAGTTTAAAATAATTAGCTTATTATGTTTAGTTTAGCTTATTTGAGTAGTATGTTTAGTGAGTAGATTTTATTTATGCTTGTTAAGTGATAAATTATTTAGTGAATTAAATGTGATTATGAAAGTGGAAATATCGATTAGTGATTTTTATATTACTTAGATTATTGTTTTGGTTATTCGAGCGGGCAAAAGCCGTTAGAATAATTTGGCATTAATTTAGTAATCGATCTCTTGATAAAAATTGTTTTCAATAAAAACCAACGTTGTGAGGAAATGATTTATTAGAAAGAAATTGATTCGTCAATAAGAGCTTAATTAATTATTAATTCACACTTAAGGTTCTAAACATTTCACTTAGCAAGCATATCTTTTTATATATATATATCTCTTCGTTCGATTGCTTTGCTTATTTGTTATTTAGTATAATCTAGTTTATTGTTATTTTATATTTAGTTTAAAATCAAAAACCAAAATTAAAAGATAATCAAGCATTTAAATTTCAAACTTCAACGTGGTTTTCAATTCAATTCTCGTTGAGATTATGACACTCAGAAGATTAACTATTGTTTGTCCTCAAGCAATTTTTATATCTAACGGGAATATTATTACCGATATGTTTACGACGAATCAGTTTTTGGCGCCGCTGCCAGGGAGAGTTGTACGATTTTCACGTTTTGTTTCGAAGTTGATGCCTTGAAGATCATTTCTTTTTTGAAAGTTTATTTTCGTACTCATAAAAAAATAAAAATCCAAAAATATTTTCTATTTCTATTTTATTTTCTTTTATATAAATATATTAAAAATACCAAAAATATTTTCATTTTATTTTCTTTATAAAAATCTAAAAAAGTATATTTTCTATTTTTCTATCTCAATAAAAATCCAAAAATATTTTATTTTTAATATCTTTATAAAATCAAAAAAATATTTTTCTTCTTTCTTTTTCTATATATATCTTTCTATATAGTGCATGAGCACACGTTCTTCCGCTAGACGACTTTTATCTCCTATTGAAGGTCCCGAAAGATTATTAAGTACAAGAAATTAAAGTGAACCGTCACTCCTTTTTGATCTAGAAGGAGACGATATGGCCAGACAAGTTCCACCGCAGGGTCCGATACCCGACCTCTGATTGATGAAGGAGTTACTTCAGGCACCTGCCGATGGTGTGGGGGATGCAATAGTTGGGTCCCCTATTCTTGCTAATCAATTCGAATTGAAGACCGGTTTACTTAATCTAGTAACCGCCATCGCTTTTCATGGTTTTAAAAACGATGATCCTCATTCTCATATTCAATGATTCACAAAAATAACACAACCAGTTAAACTTAATAACGTCCCGAGTGACGTTGTTAAACTGTTGTTATTTTTTGTTCTCTCTTGAGGGAGCAGCCCAGACTTGGCTTGAAAAAGAACCTCCTAATTCTATCACAACTTGGAACGATCTTGTATCCAAGTTCGTGAACCGCTTCTTTCCTCCTTCTAAGACCACCAATCTTTGAAATGAAATAACTAGATTTCAACAAAGATTTGGTGATACATTTTCTGAAGCCTGGGACCGATTTAAAGATCTTCTTAACAAATGTCCTCATCTTGGATTTTATCCTCTCCATCAGATTGATACTTTCTACAATAGTTTAAATCAATCTAATTAGGATTCTCTTAATTCTGCAGCTGGTGGTAATTTCTTGACTAAGAATACCCAAGAAGCTTTGACTATTATTGACAACAAATCTAAAGTTCAAACTTCCAGAAACAAACCTCAAGTTTCAAGTGCTAGTGGGAGCTAGACTCAAGATGTTGCTATTACCGCTTTCACTAAGCAGGTTGAAGCCTCGTCTCTTCTATAAACAGACCAATTAATTCGATACAAAATGGTTGTGAGACTTGTGGTGGTCCACATGCTTATTATGAGTGTCAAGCCGCCGGTGGCCACACTCAAGAGGACGTATATGCTACTACTGGTACCTATAATGCGGGTGGTAACTCTTACCAACCTCAAGGTAACCGTAATCTTTTAAGCTATCGTTCTAATTATTACCTCGGACCACCAGGATTTAATAGTCATAATCAGGGAAACAATCATGGATATAATCAAGGAAATAATCAAAACAATCAAGGAAATAATCAGGGAAACAATCAGGCTTATCAGAATAACCAAAACAGAATTACCCAAAATCAGAACCAAAATCGATATAATCAAGGTTCTCAAAATCAAGGGTATAACCAGAATAGAGGACAAAATTTTAACCATGGTAATAATTATAAGAATCAAAATTATAATCAATACCAAGGTCAAAATTACAATCAGAATCAAGGACAAAATAACTATCAATCTACTGATGATATGTTAAGGAACTTCATTGTGACTTATGATTCTAGGATTCAAACCTTGACCAATAAGATGGCAAAAATTAAAAAGGTTCTATTTTAGAGACCCCGGGGTGCGTTGCCTAGCAACACCCAACCTAACCCTAGGGCGGATATCAAAGCAATCATCACACGGAGTGGTATTGTTTTAGATGGACCCTCAGTTCCACCTCTTCCTCCTTTTTCTTCTTCTAAAGAGGTGGAACGAGACCCGGAGACGAACATGGACCCGGTACTCACCGAGAGCACCATTAGAGTCCCACCTCCAGTTGTCCAGTCACCTCTTGCTCCTAGATCTTCTAAGCTTCCTCCCCCTCCTATTTCTTCTTCTTTCGAGCTTCCCAAGCGGAATCCTCATCAGCCTCCCATTCCTTATCACTCGACGCTGAATAAGGAGAAGCTTCAAGACAAGTCTGATATACAAGTCCATAAGTTTCTGAAATTGTTTAAGAAACTTCACTTCAATATCAGTCTTGCTGAAGCTTTAGCTCTTATGCCTAAGTACCATAAAATGTTAAAAGATCTCCTTTCCGATAAGGAGAAACTATTAGGATTGACAAATACTTCTTTGACTGAAAATTGCTCAGCGGTCCTCCTCATAAATCTTTCCGAGAAGCTTGGAGACCCTAGGAAATTTCTTATTCCATGTGACTTTCCTGAGCTTGAGAAATGCATGGTACTAGCCGACTTAGGCTCCAGCATTAACCTCATGCCACTCTCACTATGGAAAAAATTAATACTTCCTGAACTTGTACCCACGCGTATGACTCTCGAGCTAGCAAACCATTCTCTTGCTTATCTAACTGGTATAGCTGAGGATGTCTGCGTACAAGTAGGTAAGTTCACATTCCCAGCCGGCTTTGTTGTCGTCGACTACGACGTCGATCCTCGTGTTCCCCTTATCTTAGGGAGACCCTTCTTGAGGGCGGCGCGTGCTTTAGTCAATGTATATGGAGAATAGCTTATTTTGAGAGACGATGATGAAAAATTGATCTTTCATGCTAATAACACTTCGAAACATCCTCATAAGCATGTAAATAAGTCAACTAATATGATAAATTTCATTGACATCACATGCGAGGATTGTTTTCCCGAAGTGTTAAAAATTAAGAAATCAAATCATCCCTCGAGTGGCAGTACCACTTCTCTTTTTGATTCTTCTCCTAGTCTCACACCTATTGAGACTAGTGATTCTATTCTCGAGAAGTTCGCCGATGAACTCGCTCTTCTTGACCTGTTTCCACCAAGAAATGAGGAGGATAATTTTGATCCTGAAGCTGATCTTAGAGAAATTGATTTTTTGCTGAACCGAGATCCGTCAACAGATTCTTCGCCTATGACTGATATTGATATTATTGATCCCATTCTCGAGAGGTTCACTAACGAACCTGCTCTCGTTTACTCATCTCTACCGGGAGATGACGATGATGATCTTTTTGACTTTAAGTCCGATAATGACGAATGGAAAAAGCTTTTGTATGGTAACTCTTTTAATGACACTCACTCTGAAAAGATAAAATCAAGGACTTTAAAATAAAGATTTTAATTGATGAACTTGAATCTCTTGAATCAAATGTTTTACCTCCTCAGTTACTCGATAGTGACTCGACTCTTCCTGAGGAGTCATCTAAGTCATCTGAGATTGCTACTTTGTTATCATCTTCCTTCGGAAATGAGGACAAGGTGTTCAACCCAGGCTTACTCATTTGGGGTTGAACTCAGATTTTCAATAATGAATCAAATGATAAGGATTTTAAAGTAAATACCTCGTCTGAGACACTTTTAATTCTTAAGGAACGTAACTTTATATCTACCTCTTCTGATCAAGAACTCTTGTTCTTCTTGGAGTTAACTGTGATTGAGACTTTATTATCATTTTCATCCGAAAATGAAGACAAAGTTTTCAATCCTGGGATACCCATTTCAAAAGGAGTTTACTCTTTTACTCTAGGATTATCTCATTGGACCTATGAAACTTTCAAGATCGTTAATGTTCATCCGAATATTTTAAATGAAGGTCCGATGAAGATTTTTCTGTTCTTCTATTTCTGCCCCAAGGACAAAGGAATTCGGGGAGAGTCAAGCTAGAGACTAAAAAACAAGCGCTTCTCGGGAGGCAACCCGTGTCTGTTTTTCTTTCTATTTTCTTAATAAATAAGTGTGTGATTATATAGCCCTAGTGTAGGGGTGTGCTTCTTTCTATGGTTTGTGGTACCGTTTTTGCTTGCAGGATTCCTCATAAAACTTGCATTTCCTACAATTCAATTTTTCCATGATAAATATGTTAAGAATAGGGTATTTTTAGTTAAAAACCTTTTGTATTATAACACAGCTAGCTATCATAAGTTTCTTTTGCTTTTAATTTTTTCCGATCAAAGAAATAATGCTGGGAATAAGCTACAAATCCAAAAAGGTTGGAGTAAAAAAGCCATTTTTTTCTTTTCTTTTTTCTTCTTTATGTACATAAACATTTGCTTATTTTCTTGCTTATTCATTAGTTAAAAGTAAAAGGAAAATTCATATTTATTAAATTGTAGAGATTAAAGGCTCCTTAATAAGTTTGTATTATTGAGTTTTCGCTGAAAAGCCTTATTCAATAAGCCAAAATAAAGCCATAAATCGTGAGGTGTCTGTTTAGTATTTTTCTAATATTCATAGGTTATGTCCGTTTTCATTAAAGTGAAAAATTTGGCAAAAATTAAGCCCGCCTTAACCCTTTTAGATTTTCATTTCTTTCAATTTTCTACACTGTCTTTCTTAGAAAAATAAAATAAGTTTTTAAATTTTAGTTTTTATATTTTATTTAAAATTAGGTTTATTTAGTTTTAATTGAACAAAATAGGTTCCATTAGCGTTTTAAAAATTGGGGCTTTTTGTCCTATTTGATTTCTGCACTCTTGTAGCATCTTAAAACCATTTTTCTATAATTTTCCAATTAAATTTGTATTTTCTAGAAATTAAAATAGTTTTTAGTTAATTCCTTTTTCTTATAAAAATCATAAAAAATAGAAAAACAGTTGAAAAAATTAAAATCTCCTTTTTGCAATAATTTTCTATATTAAAAATCTAAATTTTTGAAAATAAAAGAAAATTTTTTAGTGTTGACTTTTTTTAGAAAAATTTTATTTTTTGTTAAATTCATTAAACTTTGAAAATCATAAAAAATTCAAAAATTTATAAAAAATCTAATTCAATTTCCTAAAATTTTCATTTTAAAATTTGTGATTTTTAGGTATAAAATTTGTTATAAAAAGTTGAGCCCCTTAGATTTTAAATTTCAGTATTAGCTATCAGCGTATTACGTTTTGTGCATTTAAAGTCTGTTTATTTCCATTGTCTTTTAGTTTGTGCTTTATATTGGTAGTATAATCAAAAGTTTTTAAAAAAAAAAATCCTTATCATTCTAAACTCTAATCCAGAAATTATTCCTAAATTCTTCAATTTCGATTAATTTACTCGTGTTGGCACACGGTACCAGAGGAGAAAGTAGTCCATCCCGATAAAAATATACGAATTGTTGTTTCTTTTTTGAACTTATTACCTTATATTTCTCTTGGTTGAGAAGTATTTTGGAAAAGAATTCTTACGAGATTAATACTATATACGTATATAAATTTGACTACAACCAAATTTTGGCGCCGTTGCCGGGGAATTCGTGAACGATTGTTGAAGAATATTCGTTGAAGTAGAGTTTACGAAAAGATCCTTCCTTTGGAAGCAATTTTGCTATTTTTCTATAAAAATATAAAAAGTTCATTAATTCGATTCCTATCGAATTAAGTAAAAAAATAATTAATAAACATTTGGATACTAGCTATCCATCTTAAACCATTCCAATTAACAACAAAACAAATCGTGAAATACTTGCGAGGTACGACGGACCTTTAATGTTTACAAACTATAAGGTGAGTTTAAGGAAAAGTGATAAGCTATGTCTCTCAGTTAGATCATTGCGGCTCGCTAACTTTTCCGCTCACCTTGTGGAGTTAGCGCGTCTTAGAGTCTATATCGAGAAGCTTGTAATAAACTATTACCAAAGAATATTTTTGTTTTCATTCTTATTAAAACTAAAAAATAAATTTCTCCAAAAAATAATTCTTCTTACTTCTCAAATTCTTCTTCAATTTTTCATAGTGCATGGCGCACTCGCTCCAAGCCTTGAATATAACTAATTCCAAGAAGGCGTAATTGTCGACGATCTCGACAAAAGCCATGGACAAGAGGCAATGCCCTCTCAATTTGGATCCGATTCCAATGGCCGATGACCGACCTATGGCCGAGCAACTTCAAGCTCCCACCGGGGGGTTATGAAAGTTGCTATATAAGTAAGCCAATCATAAATCTCAAAAACTTTGAACCTTAAATCCGTCCCTCATTAAAATTGGTTTCAAAACCGAAATTTTCGAGATGTAATGATAGGAAGCCTCAAGCACACATTCGTTCATTTGAGAGCATAACTAACAACCAAAGGAACCCGGATGTGCCTAACAACCACCATAAACTTCTCTCTTTCCCATTTCTCTGAGGGAGTGGCCAATAACGAGGCTATAAAAAAGAAGCTCCCAAATTCCATTCTCACATGGGATGACTTAGTTTCTAAGTTCATAAATTTTTTCTTTCCACCTCCTAAGACCACCAAACATTCGAACGCAATTACGAATTTTTCGTCAACTAATTGCTCAAGAATCTATCTCCGAGCTTGGAGCGGTTTTCAAGGAACTTCTAAGGAAGTGTCCTCACCATGGTTTTTCACTCATGCACCAATTAGATACATTCTATAATTCTTTGAGCTATAATGATCAAGATTCTCTTAATTCCCTGCCGGTGGAAATTTTCTCTACAAAAGTCCAAACGAAGGGCTACAAATCATAGAGAATAAAGCCAAAGTTAGATGTTCACGAACGCCATGATGCGAGTGAGTACGAATGCTCCCTCCCTCTTCTAATTTCATCATCTAACTTTGAGTTTCAACAAATGGCAGCAGCATTTAGATATAAGATGACTTTGACCTTTAGGAAAAGAAATCGAATGAGATGAAAAACAAGATGAAAGCTCTTGTGTCTAACTTCCGTTTCGATTAAAGTCGTTTGAGGTGAAAGAGAAGGTACCACTTGTGGTAATAATCATAGTTCTAATGTGTCCCAATGAAACTAAGGAGGTTAGCGCATTCCCCGTTAACAGACATTTTCCAACAAAATCAACAAACCTCTTCGTTGGTAATATTTGTTTTCAATAATGGAATTCCCGGTTATCGTCCGTCCCAACATATAAAAGCCATAACACACCCACCGTGGTTTTTTTCCTCAAACCAAGGTAAGACCATCCAACAATGGAATATCCCTCATCAAGAGAATGGTTACCTTACCAAAATCCACCACAAAATCTTCATCAAATTGTACTTGCTAATCAATTGGACCATTTCAAGAAAAACCCTCCAGGGTAAGTATGACAGGCTGATGAAGAGAACCATATAACCAATTTATAAGCTTAGATTAGTGAGTGAAAGTGTCCAAGCAACTTTACAAAACACAAAATCAAACTCTTTACAACGGAGAATTCAAGAATGAGTTGAAATCTCAACATAATCAGTTCAGTGAAATCAACAAAATGATTTCCAAACAATTTGCAAAACTTTTTGAGTGGTTTTTTCCAAAATCATACAGAGCATCCTTCAACTTCTACTTCTATGGTCCGACCCACTTTACCCTGTAATACCATCACAAACCCAAGGTTGATAATCTCAGAGCCATACGACTCGAGAGCGGCTTTCTTACACACCCGGTGCATCCAATTCCAACCACCTCGTCTATGATGAGAATGAACCTTTGACTGAAAAGGAAACCGAGGTGACCAAGGATAAGGTGCTACCGTAGCACCAAAAGACCATCCAACCTCCGGCTTATCCAAACAACTCAATATCCGGTAAGCCGTGAGTAGTCCAACTTCTCCTGAGCCTTCTTCTTACTCAAGTTGTAATTCTCCACACCAAAAGGAATCTCTAAAGAGACCAAAACTTCCAAATATCCTTCTAGGGTAGATTCATGAAAAAAGGTGAAAGATGATAAGAGTGCAAATAACAAAAGTTTTGGGAAATGATTCAAAAGATTCATGTAGACCATGACTTTTATGGCAGATGCATTGAGATTTAATGCTAGTATCAAAAGATGTTAAAAGCTTGTTGTCAAACAAAGAAACGTTGATTGAGATACAAAGACACCAATGAATGCTAATGGCACTGCGGTTAATTCTCAAAAGCTTCCCCTGAAAAGCTTGGTAGACGCCAGACGATTTTCTCATTCCTTGTGATTTTGGGGAGTTTAGAAAATCACATGGCTCTCTAGCAGATCAAGGTGCAAATAACAATCTCATCCCTTGTCTATTTGGAAGAAACTTTGACTTCCTGAGCCTTATAAGTACTAGAATGGGTTCTAGAATTAGCTGACCGAATAGAATCAATTCTAAACCCCTTGGGATCGCCGAAAATGTGTTTCGTAAAAGGTCAGAAAAAAATTTATATTTTCCCGGTCGATTTTGTGAGTTAAATGACTTGTTTCAGACCCATCTTGTATCCTTTATGATACTTCGTAGAACCTTTTCTTTAAGAACGCACGATCTTAATTGATGTTCACATCTAGGGAGAGGAGCTATATGATAAGGGATGGTCTTGGACTAAGAATAGTATTCTGTTTATAAACCGGATGGTAGTCAAGAAGCACAAAGAGTCGAAATCCACAAGATGGATGTTTATATGACCGGGTCAAAAGATGTTTGTGAACCTGACAGAAATGATAGAATCCCACAACATCTGCAATTTATGATGAGTTAGAACACTGCTTCGCTGGGTCTGATATTATTAAACAAAAGGAAGAACTAAGGAAATTTCTGGACCCATTGCTATAAAGTAAAGGGCTTGTTTTATATTTAGATAAGTTAAAATCACGAGCGCGCGTCGCGCTGAGTCGAGAGTTATTCTTCTTCCGAAAAAAGCTACCATAAGCGTGCAATTTCACGACAATAATTTCCAACAATAATTTCGAGGACCTTTCACACATGGGGAATGTATGATCTTAATTTTTTCCAAACAAAGAAATTAAACAAAGAGATACTCATTCCAATCCCAAGAGAGTCAAAACTTGGAAAAGATAGTGATTTTCCTATGTTGTGATGATTTTTCAAAGTTTAAGACTTTTATTCATACCCTCTCTTTAGAAACAAGATGATTCCCATCGGATATGACGATTCAATTCTTAAAGAGAGGTTTCATATAGAGGATGCTCTTAAGAGTTATTTAACCCGTCTTTTTGAAAAAGACGAGGGAAATCATTTCAATGAGGCATCTAGAAAAATTTCTTCACCGAAGGTTGAATTTAAAACCATTATGTCTTTCTTTTCGCCCAATTGGGAATGTTTAGAGAAAAAGGGCAACAAGGTGTTATGTAAAAGATAATGTTGATATTAGTCATGAAGTTTTCAAAATGATAGTGAAAATAGTTTGGGGATTCAAGATGATTAAGAGAGGAATTTTGCCTTCCTATATGGTTATACTTGAAGATGAAAATTTCTTTGAACTGAATGAATAAAAAGGATGAATCTTTTGAAAGTAAGACAAAAGAGGTTTTTGAAACAAAAGTTGAACCTAAGTCCAAAAAAGAGTTACAAGTTTTTCATCCTGACATTGAAATTCTTAATAATCTTGAGACATAAAACATATGTTGGGATGATTATGTGTTTTTATTAGAGATTTTATCTTGTGGATATATATTCCCCATGAACATTCCAGTGAAAGAATTTTTGATCCGTTGAGATAACAATTCATGGGAAATCTTTTGACAATGGATGCATTTAAATGAAAAAGAGTTCAAAAAAGAGTTAGCTCCATCTAACTCTTCTGACTCTTTTATGTTTTTTGACACCACTCCACCCCCCACCTTAATGGAATTTCATGTTACCAAAAGCATTTCCCCCCCTCCCCCCCCGGTTCACATTTTTTATTCCTTTAAAAATCTTTTCTAAAAAAGTCTTTTAAACACGAATCAAAAATGCTACGGTATATCTTTCACCCCTAGTTTGGGGAGGTTTTCACCTCTTGGATTTTCTTCACCATTGCTATTATCCACCATATGACCTATTTGGGAAAGAGTCCAAGCGAAGGGACTCTATAATAAAACAAGCGCTTCGTTGGAGGGCAAACCCCATGCTTATCTTTTTATTTTCTTTTTCATTTATTGTTCTTGCTTCCCCAAGTACAAATTTAATTCGTTGGCGAGTATACTTGTACTCGGTAAACAAAAACTAAGCCGTTTTAGAGATGCTTTTGAGCTAACAATTAAAAAAGAGAGAAGCCTTGTTCTTTTTCGTCTCTTGTTTGGTTTGTTTATTTTGTTCTAGGTTTTCCCGGATTTTGGAAGATTCATGGTTCAATATTGTGGAAGGACAAAGCAATTCCCACAATCTCCATCGATGGTCTCCAATCTTCTCTTCATAAAATAAGGAAATCTCTTATCCTTGGTCTTTATCGAACTAACATCTATTCTTTTGGCATGACCTTAGAATTTTTGTTAAAGATTCCTTTTGACCCTTATTTTTAAACTTTGAGGACAAAGTTCATTTTAGTTTTTGGGGAAAGGATATCTCGAATTGACCTTGCACTGCACGCAACCTTGTTTGAAATCATTATAATTACCTTTTGAGAAAAAGTGAGAAATATAAAATTTTTCTTACAAGAAAACTCAAACGAAGCTTAGTTGAAAAAACAACCACTTTTTTTGTAGTTCCGTTGGTGAGAAATAGGAAGTTATTTTGACTTGACCGTGTGAAAAATGCCCTAGGCAGTTTCGTTAAACCTACCTTTTTGTAGGGGGGGGGGCAAAAGCTTTCACAAATCCCTATTGCTTTTGGATTTAAAAAATGTCAATAACCAGAAATGATGGTGTTAAATATAGTGTATTTTCTAAGCAAGGTTTATTTGGAAAACCTAAAAGCTATATAGAATGATTTGTGTCTTTTTACTCCATAAGCTCTTAACACACTTAATCAAAAAACGTGCTCTTTTTAATTTTAGCTAAGTCAACCCAAGTGTCTTTAGAAAAAGTCATACATTTGAAAAAAGAATTCATTTTAATATGTAAGTATGATTTTTGTTTCTCATTTATAAGATGAATTTCTAAAGTGTAAATTTTTCCATTATTCAAAAAGATAATAATAAAACGAAATGTCAATGAAGCATTTCAAATGCACAAAGCATTATTTTATCGTGCCAATGGAAGCATTCGCAAAAATAGAATAAACAAAATCTATATGTAGTTTTTAAATCGTTGGCGAAACCAGTGTTAGAGGAAAAGACGTCGGATGGTCGCAACCTAAGGAATTTAAAAACATGTAACGTAGGAACAAGGTCGTAGCATTCATCACTAGGAGCGCGGCCATAGGTGATGAATGCAACTAAGGACATTGGTATTCTAAGGCTTGTAAGGAAAAGGTGTTGTCGTGATAACCCACAAACGTTAGCGCAGTGAGGTTTCGAACTAAGAACTCCGGTTTGTTGTTGCGATATCCTAATAGGAGAAAGCCCTAAGTAGGGTTTCGAACTAAGACAACATTCCTATTGCAAAAGAAAATAATTATAGTAAACATGGAAATAAAAAGAATGGGTTAAAATATCATTTTCTCAAATCAATTTAATAAGTTTTGTTTCCTAATCTCTATTAGCTTTGAGGTGAGGTTTTATCTATGTTATTTACATTTGAGCTCACAAGGGGCTTAATTTGTAAAGCTTAGATAGAATTTCAACGTATGAAGAGTAAATTGATCTATGGTTAGTTTAAAAAGAGTGCACACATATTAATCATTAATTTGTATTCCCGGGAGTGAAAAGTTTCACAAGTTAATAAGTATAAAGACTTAATCATTTGGACTTATATGACAATGATCATGTATATTGAGCATTGTTTATTCTAGTGAAAAGTCAATGATGACATAATTTTCCTCTTTTTGTGCTCTAATAATTATCGGGAGTAGCCTATTTTCACTGAGCCTAAAAGTTGTAAACTTGCAATGATTGCCATTAATGTGTTTCCAAGAGATTAAATGTTGAGAAAAGTGAAAGTTGATTTTTAAAAGGTGATTCATAAAAGATGAAAACAAGGGCATTTTGGAAACTTACTAGTTTACAAAGTGTACACTTGATAACATTGCGTGAGGACACGGCAATCCTTTAGTTTGGGGAATTTTGATATTCGCTAAAATGGTAAAATAGTAAATTACAACCCGTATTATGCCAAATAAAAGCCATAAAAATGCCAAAAGAATAGAAAAAATGTGCTTTTGTGTCTAATTGTGCAGGAAAGGATTGAAAGGACAAAAAGAAGCAAAAACGATCAAAAACCGACAAGAAACGAAAGAGACAAGAACAAGAGTGAAGAAACAGCCAAAGATCAAAGCCAGATCAGCCCGATATAGCAAGAAAGGCAGTCAAAGACCCAAAATGAAGTCAAAGGACCATTAGTGACAAGTTCTTAAAGTCTCAAAGGCCATTTGAAGTTTTAAAGATTCAAGGACCAAAGTTGCAAAAGAGGAAAAGTGCTTTATAAAGAAGAAAAAAAGAAGAATAGAAACACAAGGGCCAAAATTGCCATGTTCAAACTTCCTTTTACACTACAATTGGGCGGAGCAAACACAGGGATCAAAAGTGACAACTTCTCATACTTTCAAACAAACAGCCGCGTTTCCCGTAACAAGCCTAACTGCCAAAACAGTTTTTCCCGCCAATTCTTCTACACAACCCACTTCGCAAATTACCACCCCCCGCTCCTCTATAAAAGACCATAGCCACGCTCTTAACACCCCTCTCCCCAACAAAAACGCCCACGTGGCATCCATCTATTGGCCAAGACACCTCACCAAGCTCATCCAACGGCTACAAATGATCCAAAAGTGATCAACGATTGAGAGATGATTGAAGTTATCAAGAATTCTTCGCCTCCTCTCTCCAATTCTCCGTATAAATAGCACACATAGGTCCTCAATTTTTCCAGTTTGTTGAATTTTGTTATAAAAACTTTCATTTTGTAATTTCGACAATAATAACATTTCTTTCAATTTTCAGCAAATCGTTAAGCTCTTGTAACTTTCTACTTTTAAATTGTACTTCATTATATTGAGTAATACAATATTCAGTTTTCAAGACATAGTTGATACTTTGATTTTGTCAATTACAAGTCCCGATTTTACCTAAATTAGCTACTCAATAAGCACCTGTGAGGCTAATTACTTTTCATAATCTCAAATTTAACTTACTGCTATGTTTAAGTCAATCATTTGCTCATTCTCATCATTTACATCAAAAGTCATGATTACCTAAGTGTTTTGAGTTCATTTTCAAGCAACAAGGAGAAATAAGCTTCATACAGCTTATTGAGCTTAAAAGCTTAAGGTTTAGAGGCTAGGGAGCCATTTAGGATCAAATTTGTTAGCCACTCATTCTACAAGAGTGGCTAAGTGCTAAGACTACATCCAATTACTCCTATGTTTAAAATCTTCATTCCTTACATCTTAATTCATTTAGCTTATTTCAACATTTTTTATTTTACCTTATGCCTTAATCATGCTTAAACTAGCTTAGTTAGTCTATAAGTGGTGTTAGTTTTAAGCTGGTTTAGTTTTAAGTCAAGCTAGATTTACTTTTTCTAATCTGTCATAAATAGTAATAATACTAGCTTCATAGAGAAACTAGCTTATTTCCTTACATAAGCTTAGCCTTTAAGTGTTTAAATAGCTTAAATAGTTTAGATATAATAGAAGTAGATAAAAATAATAAGCTGTTTTAATTGATAAATAGGATTTAAAGTTCAATTAGTGTGACAGCTTATAGATAAAGGAGTGTTTGGATTATGCTTACTTTGACTCCTAAAGTCAACCATACTTTGTCAAAACTTGTCAACTAGTTGAGTTAGGTTAAATAACAAGGAATCAAGTAGTTTTTGGAAGTTAGATTTTATTTTTACAAAGATTAGAGTTTAAAAACTTAGTTCTAGCACCAGGGCAATTATTCAGTTAAGTAGTTTTAGATTTTATGAATTAATGAGCATTTAGATTTCTTACTTAGTAAATTCAGATAATAATGCATGTATTCACTTGATTATGATTTTTAAAACTTGAGTTTAGCCTGCATAAGTAAACTAGCCAATTGCATCAGCAATAAACTTCATATCAGCTTAGGTTTTGCTATTTTACACTTTGAGTTTTTCATTTTATTGTTAAAACTTTGCAAAATCCCTTTATCTAGGTTGATTCTAGGAAAGTAGTGTAGCTTATTTCTAAAATCTCAGCACTTAAAGTTCAAAAATAAGCATTTTAGTTTACTTGAAAAAAGCTTAAAAACTGTTTCATAAAAACTTGCATTTTCTCATTTCAATTTTCTTGATAAATTTGTTAAGAATAGGGTAATTTTAGTTTAAATCCTTTTTATACACATCTTAAGCTAGAATAAGTTTCTTTTGCTTTTAATTTTCATCAAGAAATAAGCTGGGAATAAGCTCAAATCCAAAAAGTTGGTTAAATAAGCACTTTCTGTAACAGCTTAACATTTGCTTATTTTCTGGCTTATTCTTTTGTTAAAAGTTAGAAGTCCTTTTATTAAAGTTGTAGAGATTAAGCTCCTTAATAAGTTTGTAGTTTTGAGTTTTGGCTGAAAAGCACTTATTCAATAAGCCAAAATAAGCCATAATCGTAGGGTCTGTTTAGTATTTTTCTAATAGTTCAAGGTTAGTCGTTTTCATTAAAGTGAAAATTTGCAAAAATTAGCCCGCCTACCCTTTAGTTTCATTTCTTTCAATTTCTACCCTGTCTTTCTTAGAAAAATAAAATAGTTTTAAATTTTAGTTTTTATTTTTATTAAAATTAGGGTTTTTAGTTTAATTGAACAAATTAGGTGTCAATTAGCTTTTAAAAATTGGGGCTTTTTGTCCTATTTGATTTCTGCACTCTTGTAGCATCTTAAAACCATTTTTCTATAATTTTCCAATTAAATTTGTATTTTCTAGAAATTAAAATAGTTTTTAGTTAATTCCTTTTTCTTATAAAAATCATAAAAAATAGAAAAAGAGTTGAAAAATTAAAATTCTTTTTGCAATAATTTTCTCTTTAAATCTAGTATTTTTGAAAAATAAAAGAAAAATTTTAGTGATAATTTTTAGAAAAAGTTAATTATTGTTAATTTCATTAAACGTATTAAAATTCATAAAAAATTCAAAAATAGTTAAAAATTCTAATTCTTTTTCCAAAATTTTCAATTTAAATATGTGATTTTTAGGTATAAAATTGTTTAAAAGTTGTGCCATTAGATTTTAAAATTTCATAGTTTTACTCGCGTCAATTAACGTTTTTGTGGCATTTAAATTTCGTGCTATTCATTGTTTTTTGTTGTGCTTTTAATCTTGGTATATAAATCAAAGTTAAAAAAATCCTTTACATTCTTAACTCGAATCCGATTATTCCTAAATTCCAATTCACGATTATCGTTGGACACTGACCCCGAGGAAAAGTACCTCCCGATAAAAATATACGAATTGTGGTTTTTCCTTTTGAGAAATTATTTACCTTATATTTTCTCTTCTTTGTGTTGATAAGTTTTTTGGAAAAGAATTCTTACGCTGATTAATACTATATATGTATATAAATTTGACTACAACCAAAACTCAAAACAACCAACAAATGCAAAATCACAATACTCAACAAATACAAAACTAAAAACGCAAAATACCCACATTGTTGATCTGGTTAGTCAAATGCAAAAAGTGCTTCATGAAAGGCCTCAAGGTGCTCTTCCGAGCAACACTGAGCCTAACCCGAGAAAGCAAGTTAATTCTATTATGACAAGGAGTGGATTGACTACTGCTGAACCTTCTATTCCACCCCATGTTCATCCTACTCCTAGGGTGGAATTGGAAAAAGAACCAGAGACTTTAATGGACGAGGTGAATATTACAAGCCCAACAAGTACCACACATGTCCCACCTCTTGGAGTTCAGCCAATGTCACCACCAAAACCAAAGGAAGATCCTAAGCCCAACCCTCATCGACATAAGATTCCATATCCTTCGAGGCTTAATAAGACAAAACTTCTTGATAAAAATTGATGTCAAATATTCTAAGTTTTAGAATATATTGAGGCGACTTCATTTGAAATCAGTCTATGGATGCAATAACTCAAAATTTCCGAAATCACTAAAGTGTTTCAAGATTTATAAAAGACAACGAGAAAATTAAAGTTAGCAAATACTCCGATAAATGCTGAATGCTCTGCTATCCTTCTTAATAAGGTTCCCGAAAAACTTGAAGATCCTGGAAAGTTTCTCATTCCTTGTATCCTACAAGATCTTGAGGTTTACAACTCCTTAGCCAATTCTGGAGCAAGCATAAACCTTATGCCTCTTTCGATCTTTAAGAAACTTGGGATCGGTCCCCTGAAACCACTAAGAGTACTCTTAAGAACTAGCTAAACCGATCTTTCACATTTATGAATGGAATGAGCTGACGAAGTTTATTAGGTTTAAAGTGGAAAAATTCATTTTTCTTTCCGATTTCGTTATCGTTGATTTTGAGGCTGATCTTAGAGTTCCTATCATTTTAGGGAGACCTTTCTTGCGCACTGCAAGAGCTCTTGTAGATCTGTACAGGAAAAAATTAATTTAAGGAGTTCATGAATGAAGAAGACGTGAACTATACTGATAAATCTTCAAGAAGACTAAATTCGAGTGATTATTTAAACCGGTACATTGCATCAATATTTATTGAATTTTCAAGAGAAAGTCGATTAGTGCAGTACGCAAACATATCTATCAGTTTCTTCTCCGTAGTTACTCCACTTTACGAGAACTAGTGACTGCTCCTTGGAGGAGATTCCGCCGAATTGAAAAAAAACTCGGCTCATCTTGAGACCCATTTCCATCAGAAATAGGACATAATTTTGATCTTTAAGCAGATCTTAGATAAATTTTGAAATATTTGGTTGCACCGAGAACCGTCTACGTTTCTTCACCTATTACTGAAATTGATATTATTGATTCCCATATACTCAAGAGGTTTCACCGACATAACGCTGCTCTTGTTACTCATCTACACCGTGAGATGACGATTGATGATCTTTATGACCTGAAATACTAATAATGAAAAATGGAAAAACTTTTTTATGGTGACACATATAAATGACACTCATTCTATAAAATTGATTAAAACCAAGGATACTAGAAACAAAGAGTTAAATTGATAGATGCTAATTATGTTGAATTCATATGATTTATCCATCCGTTCATATTACTAAATCACAAAAGTGACTCGACTCTTTCCTAAGATAGCATCAGCGGAAATCTCTGAGATTGCTACTCTGTTATCATTTCCCTTCAGAAATGAGGACAAGGTGTTCAACCCAAGCATACTCATTTTGGGTGGAACTCAGATTTTCAATGATGAATCTAAAGATAAGGATTTAATTCTTAAGGAACGTAATTTTTTACCTATATCTTCTGATCAAGAATTCCTTTTTTACTTGGAGTCAACTGTGATTGAGACTTTATTATCATTTTCATTCAAAAATGAAGATAAAATTTTCAATCCCGAGATTCTCATTTCAAAAAGAGTTCATTCTTCCACTCTTGGATTATCTCATCGGACCTATGAAACTTTCAAGATCATTAATGTTCATCCGAATATTTTGAATGAAGGTCCGATGAAGATTTTTCCATTCTTCTGTTTCTGCCCCAAGGACAAAGGAATTCAGGGAGAGTCAAGCTAGTGACTCGCACAAAAACAAGCGCTTCTCGGGAGGCATCCCGTATCTTTTCTTCTTTCTATTTTCTTAATAAATAAGTGTGTGATTTTATAGCCCGAGTGTGGGGGCGTGCTTCTTATCATATATATATATATATATATATATATATATATATATATATATATGTATATATGTATGTATATATATATATATATATGTATGTATGTATATATATTTATTTATTTATTTATTTATTTATTCCCCATTTCACACTTGGAATTCTTAAGCATTTTCCTTTTTCGTTCTTAAGCGTGGGGGTAAAACCCCACCATTTTGAACATTGAGGCCAATGTTCAGTTCTAAGTGTGAGGGGGATTTCTATTGAAATTGATCATACCTGTGCCTGCCTGTGTCCTACACAACCCCGTTTTGACCAATATATTGTTTTATTTTATTATATAAAAAAATTAATGATGAAAAATGAAAAAAACATATATAAAAATATATAGAAATAAGTAGGCCCGTAGGCTTGAACTAGAGAGATTTTGAACTTGACCGACTGTCTCACTCTAGCTTTCCTTTTAGCTTTCGAGACTAAGCGTTTGCTAAACATTAAAATTTTGCAAAGAACGAAAAGTGATAGAGTTGAATATAAGTTAGATGCTAAGCGTGGAGTAGTTGGATCTCTTTAGAGCTCATAAAGGTTAATTGTGGCTTTTTGCTCCCATCAGCTTAAAAACTATAAAAAAATAATAATTTT
>BQNB010099467.1:0-24916 GCA_026074375.1 Tanacetum coccineum | reverse complement strand
GGTTTAGTGGTTAGGGGTTTAGGGTTTTTGGTATAGGGTTTAGTGGTTAGGGGTTTAGGGTTTTTGGTATAGATTTTAAAGTTTATGTATATATCACTTGTGATATTATACCTAGTGGTTAGGGGTTTAGGGTTTTTGGTATAAGGTTTAGTGGTTATGGGTTTAGGATTTTTTGTATAGGTTTTAAAGTTTATGTATACATCACTTGTGATATTATACCTAGTTGTTAGGGGTTTTGGGGTTTTGGTATAAGGTTTAGGGTTTTTGGTATAGATTTTAAAGTTTATGTATATATCACTTGTGATATTATACCTAGTAGTTAGGGGCTTAGGGTTTTTGGTATAGGGTTTAATAGTTAGGGGTTTAGGGTTTTTGGTATATATTTTAAAGTTTATGTATATATTAATTGTGATATTATACCTAATGGTAGGCGTTTAGGGTTTTTGGTAATAGTTTAGTGGTTATGGATTTATGGTTTTTGATATAGATTTTAAAGTTTATGTATATATCACTTGTGATATTATACCTAGCAGTTAGGGGTTTAGGGTTTTTGGTATAAGGTTTAGTGGTTAGGGGTTTAGGGTTTTTGGTATAGGGTTTAGTGGTTAGGGTAGGGGTTCAAGATTTTTGCTATAGGGTTTAGCGGTTAGTGGTTTAGGGTTTTGGTATAGGGTTTAGTGTTTAGTTGTTTAGGGTTTTTGGTATAGGATTTAGTGGTTAGGGGTTTAAGGTTTATGTATATACCACTTGCGATATTATAACAAGTGATTAGGATTTAGGGTTTTTGGTATAGGGTTTTGTGGTTAGGGGTTTTAAGGTTTTTGGAATAATATCTGTGATATATAACGTATGAAAACGGAAGAAACCGTCTAAAAACTGCAAAAAACAGACAAAACGTGTGAAAACAGATGAAAATTGACAAAATGTGCGAAAACGGACAAAAACGTAAAAACAAACAAAAACATTAGAAAACGGACTAAAACGTCTGAAAACGACCGAAAACGGACGAAAACGTGCGAAAACAAAAGAAAACGTGCGAAAACAGACGAAAACGTGCGAACGCTGGCCGAAACCCTCGAACGCTGGCCGAAACGCGCGGAAACTGGCCGAAACGCGCGGAGGCCGGCTGATACGCGCGGAGGCTGGCCGAAACGCGCGGACGCTGGCCGAAACGCGCGAACGCTGGCCGAAACGCGCGGACGCTGGCCGAAACGCGCGAACGCTGGGCGCTCGTGGGAAAGCAGGCGGGAAGGGGGAACTTGCGAATGCAGGCGAAACGCGCGAACGCATGCCGAAACGGGCGAACGCTGGCCGAAACAGGCGAACGCTGGCTGAAACGCGAAGAGGCTGGCCGAAACGCGCAGAGGCTGGCCAAAACGTGCGGAGGCTTGCCGAAACCCGCGAACGCTATCCGAAACACAAGAACGCTGGTCGAATCCGCACGCAGCTGGGAGGACCGCTGGACGGAAACGCTTGCGAAAACGCTGGGCGAAACGCGCAAACAATGGTCGAAACGCGCGAACGCTGGCCGAAACGCGCGAAAGCTGGCCGAAACGTCCGAAAGCTGGCCGAAATGCCCGAACGCTCGCCGAAACACGCGAAAGCTGGCCGAAACGCGCGAAAGCTGACGAAAACCGTCGAAACTCGGCCGAAACACGACGAAAGCTGGCGAAAACCCCCGAATGTCGGCTGAAAACGCGGCAAATGCGACGAAAAGGATAGCTGGGAAAAGCGCTGAAAGCTGGCGGAAAACGCGCGAAAGCTGGCGGAAAACGCTGTGCCCCGAAAAGCTGAGCCCGAAAACGCCGCGAAAGTCGGCGGCAAAACTGTGAAAATGCGGCCGAAATGCGTAAGAAAAATGTTTCAATCCGGACGGAAACGTTTATAACCGAAAGAAAAACCGCCCTCCCCGCGGAAGCGGACGAAAACAAAATGAAAAAGTGTGGTCGAAAACAGACAAACGGGCAAACGCTGGCCAAAACGTGTGAACGTTGACCGAAACGCGCGGAGGCTAGCCGAAACGCGAGAACGCTGGCCGAAACTCGAGAACGCTGGATGAAATGCGCGAACGCTGGCAAAAATGTGCAAATGCGGACGAAAGCGTAAGAAAATGTCCAAACGGACGAAAACGTGTATAAACGTACGAAAACGTGCGAAAGCGGACGAAAACGTACAAAAACGTATAAGAACGTAAAAATCGTACAAAAACGTAAAAGACGTACAAAAACGTAAAAAACATTAAAAAAACGTAAAAAAACGTAAAAACATACAAAATGTCAAAAAGGTTAATTAATTGCAATTTGGGCAAGATTTGCCAACTCTACAAATAATGAAGGAGTGGTTAGTGTGAGTTTTAGTAAATTTACACTTTTGGTCCTCCATGTTTTTTTTAATCTTAAATTTTGTCTTTTTAATCTAATGAAATGGATGGTCTAGATTTGTCCCTTGGTATGTAGGGAGAAACTAGTATGCAAAATAACTCACCTCTAATTTGTATCAGCTTATAACCAGTGTATCATTCTTTGTTATTTTTAGTATCCATATTACTTTATAAATATTAAGTCTAGGGGGTTATTGTGTAAGTTTACCCTCTAAAGTCAAAACCATACAAAGATCCAGTAAAATCATTACATAGTTCCACTTTTGTGTTGGACAAAAAACTTAGGCGAAGAGCCTTTTTAACCATACGAAATTTGGGTTGGATTTCACCCAAACTGTATCTCTCTAGTATAACAGAACTTCCTTCCTTTAACCGGTCTTTAAACTAATTAACCAAGCCCATCCTCACGGTTGCCTGCATCCTGGTGTTCTGGGAAAATAAACACATTAACATTAATAACATGCAATAAGACATTCAAAAGACAATAGCTTTAGTTTAACCAAAGTAAAGAACATCATGATAATATGGCTACTTACATGTTCATCCATTACAATCAATTCCAGGTTTTTGATGTGCTATTTTCCATAAACAGATTGCATCCAAGTACTTAGGATTCGGACTCACAACGTGATGTTGTCTTTGACAGCATTCAAATCATTGATGTAACCTGCAATGTATGTAGCCATCTGTTATAATCAATATTTTTTTATTGATTTAAAGGATTTCACTGTACAATTAGGACATACATGTCCTCCATTTATAGGTTCATAGGTTACTTCTAATAATCGAAACACAATAAATGGTCACATCGGTTTTACAATATTTAATCATTTCCATGGTTTCGTTTTTCAATCATATTAAAGAGTATATTCACTAAATAAGGCAATTGTTGAAACAATAATGATGTTAAATGTCCAATGTTTTACAATTTCGACTTAAATGTCCCGTTTTACTATTCCATGAGTACTTATATTCAAACGAAACGCATTTATGTCCCCTTAGAATTTTGACTTTATAAGTTTGAATGGGTATTTTTATTCAAAATTTCATGTAAGTTTTAATGGGTCTTTTTATTCAAAATTTCCTTGATTAATGAGACTTTTCAAACTTTTCGTTATTAAGCTATCATAGATGTGTGTCGAGTATACATTTATGCATAAATTGTATTGTACCAATGATCTATACATTTTCGCAAGACGAGCAAGCAAAAGAAAAAAAAAGTCATTTTCCGTGAATGAAAAAAATTGTGTATTTTTGGCACCCTTTGAGTTCTACACCTACAAAATATTGGTCATTAATCGACAATTCCACAATCTGGAAAAATGATTTTTCTAAACGAATATTTTCTCAAAAAACTTTTCTTTAGTTGTTTACAATGATAATTAATAGGAGTAGTTTTATTGCACACGATCTAATTTTTGGTTGTTTACAATATTTTTTAAAACATTAAAGAACTTTACAAAAATAGTTTTTCTGTAACATATCTTTTATATCATTTTGAAAAAAAAAATAAGAGACATTAATGTGTAGAATTAGTTTAATGCTCTTTGTTTTAAGAGTTGTATAAAACCGGTTAAATATGGTAATTTTGATTAATGAGTTTAATGTGTCATTTAATGTGTGTGCTTAAAAGGCTTGTAAAAAAGCTTATTATATAAAAAAGTACTAGCTTATAGACCCGTGGATTCACGGGAAGTGTAGAAGAAATAATCCATTAAGTAGTTTAATAAGTAAGAACTTATTTTTGTATGCATGTTTACATCAAAATAATTAGCGAAAAACACTGAAGGTTCAACAAGTTTCGTTGAATAATGAAAGAATAGATCAGATAATAAGTTGCATTATTAGATAAACATTTGAGTTTGTAACAATTAAACTAAATAAATGTTCATACTTTTACGCATAGTCTCTGGTTTTTGAACTACGTGAGAACTTCGCGATAGTTGTCTTGATTAATATTTCTCAATAATATTATCATGGACCTTACTTTAACGCAAGTGTGTGGTTGGCAACACTGAGAAATTCAATCATTGATTAATCTGATGTGAAAATTGATTGATCTATGGCTGAGCGCCAACGATTCATTATTTTTATCTATCCTGTCGCAACTATAAGTAAGTGCTCCATTGAAAAGTTCGCCAACAAATGATCTTCATAGTGCCCCACCTTCATTCGTGTTTGATGCAGGAGGAGAATGGCCCTGTTTCTTAGACATAGTTGGATACTCGCGTATAGCGGCGGCGATAAAAATTGCTAACTTAACTCGCTCCGCAATTCCCTACTTGCTTAGAGAATTCGTTTGTTTGGGTTTTCGTAGCTTTCCCGCAATATCATATTTACATTATTCTCGCTTGTATAAAGGCTCACACACTCTCTTGTCCATCAAACATTGTCTTCAAAAGTATATATCTTTTACGAATCAGTATGTATCAAATAATGTAAAGTTGTTACAAAAATTCAAATAAAGCTCACTATAAAAAAATATGAAAAGCTAAAAAAATTTATAAAAATATATCAAAAAGGACGTTGAATTAAGGATCACAGAATTTTAGAAAATACGGTGAAATTTGATCATAAAAAAATAAATAGATAAAAAGATATGTCAAATTGAAAATAAAAGTGATATTTTAATTAAGAAGTGACACATGTCACTCTATGATGTGATCTTCTAAAATAAGATGGATGGTCAAGATGCACTCGATCCTATCTTACATTTTTTGATGGGACCCACGTTGTAAATGATTTATATAATAGTATAGATATATGACAGATCATTTATGTTATCTAAACTGTTTGGATAAGTAAAATCGATATTAGATGTTACCTAGTGAGCGCATGAATAAAGAATTAATGTCAGTTACATATATCGAACCTCTCTGTCGTTTGCCATTTTTGCGGTCCAATGAAATAAAGGTAATTAATAATACATGTTCATAGATATGATGATAAAAGATAACATTATTTAGGAGAAAATGACAAATAAAAGAACGGTGTCAATATGGTGTTACCGGACATTCACGAAGAGCGAGAGATCACCCATATCAAACTCGTTACACAAATTACCCAATATCAACCTACAAAAAATTGCCCGTATCAACATATTACACAAATCGCCATGATTGACTCGTTACACCAAAACAATATAACAGTGACACATCTAGTTGGTTTTACCATTTTAATCATTTCCCACCAGTAGAAAAATCTAATGGTAGAATGAATGTAACACAACAGTATAAATCAAATAGATTTTAACACAATTGAAGCTTACATAGATTATTTGTTTGAATTGAGGTTATGTGAATCACAGTAGATTGACTTATGATGTTTGCAAAATGAAAAGTGAATAAAATTAGTTTAACCTATATCCAAATCACAACAACATGTAATACATGTACGAATGAAGTCGTTTTCATATGTTATTTTGTCATTTGAATCAGTGTTAGAGAGAAATTGATTTAAATTGGTGTTAAAGGAGTCCTGCATTGATTATATTAATAGCTTTTATTAAAGCAATGTTCTTTAAAGGTTGTAAAACACCAAGGAGTGTAGAAGGAAGATCATGGTGTCGTAGGTTTTGAATTTGTTTTAAAAATTAAACAGCATTGATGTTAATTAAAACTGGCGGATGTTTTTGAATTGACAAATAAAAGAACGGTGCAATATGGTGTTACCTGACTATTTACTCAATCACCCATATCAACCCGGTAGATAAAATTACCCATATCACCCGTTACAGAAAATCGCTCATATTTGCTCGAATCAAGGCTATGCGAATCACAATAGACTGGCCTATGAAGTCTGCAAAATAAAAAGTAAGAATAAAATATTTCAACCTATATCCCAATCATAACAGCATGTAATACATGTACGATGAAAATGTTCTTATGATATTTGTTTTTGAATCATGTTAGAGAGAATTGGTTTAATAGGAGTTTAAAGAGAGAGATTTTTTTTATTAATCTGAATGTAACTGTGAGATTATTAATGTTAAAGAGAAAGATTGGTTTAAATAGATTGTTGAAGAATAATCAATTAATGATAGGTTTGAATGCGTTTTGAATATTTTAATGTTAATTGAAACCGATTATTAATATGGAATTGTAACTGATTGTGAAAGAGTATAGAAGAAGAATCAATTAATGGTAGGTTTTTAATGGGTTTTGAATATTATAATGTTAATTGAAACCGATTATTAATATGGAATTGTAACTGATTGTAGAAGAGTTTAAAAGAAGAATACGTATTGTGTAGTTTTGAATGCGTTTTAAATATTATAATATAATTGAAACCGATGATGTTGTTTTAAGCATGGTTTGATTGATGGTTGAAAATATTGGTGTAAGTATCATTTATGTTTATTAATGTTGTCCACAATAAAAAATTTACTGAGGGATAAATAATCTTATGCATTAAAGTGTTGTAAAAAAGCTTATTTTATTTTATTAAACATAGTATATAGATATAATAATAGATGATCGAAAACAAAATTATATTGATTTAATTAAACGACACACATCAAAGTAGATAGTGTCAATCAAAGATCAATTTGAATTGAATTATAGGTTACACTAAAAAAGAACATAAACATAAAAATAATCGTAAATAATATATAATCAAATGATTTCAATACAACTGAAGCTTACATAGATTAGTTTTCAACCTAGATCATCCATATCACAACAACATGTAATATACATGTACGATTGAATATGTTGCTTATATATATTTTTTTGAATCAGTGATAGAGAGAGATTGGAGTTTTTTATAGATATAGATAGATTGTATATCAAAATGTACAACATCTTAAGAATGAAAAGAGATAAAACATATCAAACCTGGTTAATCTTCCTCAATCACATTCTACCTACAAAAATAAATTATAAAATAATCAATCGAAACATATCATATATTTAAATCGAAACAAATAATCGTAATTTGTAACACATAATTCAAAACCCAAAATATTTAAATTAAATGGATACATACCAAGAAAATCAAGAAAGTTGTATGAGTGAATCAGATGATGTATAAGAGGATTTGTATGTGTGTTTTAGAATCAATGATACGCCAGAAGAAACTGTTTTATGTTATTTTAATTTTGAATCGGTGGAAGAGTGAATTGGTGATTCGAAATTGCAAGTGATTTTGAATTAATATAGGAGGTATAGAAGAGTATTCCAGAAGCTGTTACAAATCATTTATTGCTTAACAAAAATACATTTGTTAAATCGGTGGAGGTTTAATAGATGTTTGAATCTTTCTTCATACGTTTGACTTTTTGAATAAGGAATTTAATTGATGCATTAAAAATATATTTTCTTTTAATTTTTTAGAGTTTTAATTTAATTAATGCATTAGTAGTTGTACAGTACTAATTTAAATAAGGAATTCCACATCAGAAATTTTAATGCGGTAATTAATAGGTGTGCTTTAAAGGGTTGTTCTAAATTGTGTTTTATTAGAGTTTATAGATAGATATATATATATATACGTCGGTTATATACTCTATATATACCATCTCATACGATGGTTTAGTTTATATTGAATGGTAAAATGTTTCCTTGCCATTATCATAAAACCAACGACCTAGGTTACACACATAAGGCTTTGAGCCCAAGATAACTATGAATACAACTCATCTTGACTAGGCCAAGATAACTATGAATACAATTCATCGTGACTAGGCCAATTGAATACATACTACACATAGAGTGGATTAATAATGGAAAGAGACCAAGCAATAATGTTGATTGATATAGCAAATATGTTGATTGATATTTGCCAACTAATACGCCCTCGCAGTTTGAGCGGGAGGAGGCCGTACGCTCAAACTGGATCGAAATTCTTCAAACAATGCTGAGGGAAGTCCTTTGGTGAAGATATCAGCATACTAGTAACGAGAAGGTATATGTAGAACACTAACCTGACCAGCAGTAACCATATCACGGACGAAGTGAATGTCGATCTCAATGTGTTTCGTCCGTTGATGTTGAACAGGGTTGGCAGACATATAAACAGCACTAACGTTATCACAGTAAACAAGAGTTGCAGTCGATAAAGGAGAGTGCAGCTCATGAAGAAGATTACGAAGCCATGCAGTCTTTGCCACAACGTTGGCAACACCTCGGTATTCAGCTTCGGCACTGGAGCGTGAAAGAGTGTGATGTCGTTTAGCGGACCAAGATAATAGGTTATCACCCAAAAAGACACAATAACCTGAGGTAGACATGCGTGTAGATGGACAACCCGCCCAATCAGCATCAGTATAACCAACCAGAGAGGTAGTGGAGGATGCATATAAGTGAATGCCAAAATCCAAAGTACCCTAAACATATCGCAAGATACGTTTGAGAGCAGCTAAATGTGGCTCTCGCGGATCGTGCATATAAAGGCAAATCTGTTGAACTGCATAAGACAAAAACAAAGTGTCTGCTGAATTCATGATTAAACCAAAACCTTCTTATTATTGAAACTACTATTCTTCTTCTTAAATCAATTCTTTTTCGTTTTCAATCAAATCAACTTTTTCTTGAACAACTTCATCCTGAGCCACGACGACTTCATCTTGATCCTTAAACATACCCGTGCACGTTCTCTTGTTAGGATTAGTACCTCCACACAATGAACTTGAATTCATGTTCCTCATACCTTTTTTAATCGCTTTCTCTTTCCCTCCTTTAACACGCACCTTTCAATCTCTGAAAAAATAAAAATAAAAATAAAAGAATAAATAAACAGTCACGTGGAAAAAATGAAATATCATATATGATATTATATTATTATATATGATATACTTACGAAATATATCATATATGATATATCAAACACATTAACCAAAAGCTACTTACAACAGCTTATTGCTAACTGATAAGCTAAATACACCTTAATTCAGCTTATATCAACACATTAATCTAATAGAGCTTATTCATAACATAAAAATAGCTAATAATAAAGCTTATTAACACTAGCAACATAAATAAGCTAATAAGATAGCTTATAATTTATCAAAATAAGCTAATAAGCTAGCTTATAACTCAAAAAATAAATACAGATGATGATGATTAATAAACTTATTTATATAAATCACCAAATAAGTTAGTTTATCACTAGCAATAAATACAGAAAGATGACCGACCAGCAGCATGAGGCATTGGCACCAACAATCGAATGAATGTTATCCCGCTTCCAGGTCTAAACTCAAAACAATGGGAAACGCTACTCAAAATGTTAAAGAACCAAGCAGGTTCTATCAAAAAAATTAATGGTAAGTACTTTTGGATTATTGATTCAGGGGCATCACACCATATGACAGGTATAATAGAAGACCTGTCCAACTTAAAGGACAAAGTCCAATGGTCTGTCGAGCTACCTGATGGCAATATAGCTATGGCTAAAAAAGAAGGAGATGTTTGTTTCGATAATGGTTTTGTTTTAAGAAATGTTTTATATGTACGTGGGTTAACTTGCAATTTGCTTTCCGTCCCACAACTATTAGATGAAGGAAATTGCATAGTTTATTTTGCACTAAACATATGTGTTATACAGGATCTCACTTTGAGGACGGTGATTGGTGCGGGTGAAAGAATGGATGGTGGACTATTTTACTTCAGAGAGATACCGCCGACTAAAGCTTTCAAGACAACAACAACAACCATTCCTTTTGATACTTGGCACAAACAGTTAGGTCATCCCTCGCTAGAAGTTTAAAGCTTCTTCCTCAGGTAAACCTAAATAAAAAGGATAGAGAATTAAGTCAAAGTTGTGATGCGTGTCATCGTGCAAAACAAACTCGTGAAAAATTTCCGGTTAGTGATAATAAAGTAGCATCTATATTTGAGCTTATTCATTGTGATTTGTGGGGACCATATAAAACAACCTCGTCTTGTGGTACATCGTATTTCTTAACAATTGTTGATGATTTTTCTCGCGTTGTTTAGGTGTATTTACTTGTACATAAATTTGAAGTTTTCAAAAGCATGAAGATGTTTTTAGCTATGGTTAAAAGACAATTTTGACAAACATGTTAAAATTGTTTGAAGTGATAATGGAACCGAATTTACTTGTAGTGGGTACACCTCAAAAAAATGGTCGAGTTGAACGAAAACATCGACATATCTTAAATGTTGCTCGTGCACTAAGATTCCAAAGTTCTCTTCCTATTGATTTCTGGGGCGAGTGTATTTTGATTGCCGCTTATCTTATTAACCATACTCCTTCTTCTATCTTAAATGGGAAAACTCCATACACAGTTCTTCATAGTGTAGAACCACCATATAATCACTTGCGTACATTTGGTTGTTTGTGTTACGCACATACAAAAACAGGGGATAAGTTTGCCAGCTGTAGTCGAAAATGTGTTTTTGTCGGGTATCCATATGGGCAAAAAGGGTGCAGGTTATTTGACTTAGAGAAGCTAGAATTTTTTTTGTTACATGATGTTGATTTTTTGGAAAATGTATTTCCATATGACACCGAACCTATCACTCCATGTGTCGATAATGTTGCATATAACGATGATGAGACACATGATGAGTACTCTTCCCAAGAAATGGGGGCAGTGTCACAATACCTGTAAATGAGAACACCATACCTCATGACGATGGAAATCGGGTGGTGGTAAATGAGAACACCATACCTCATGACGATGGAGATCAGGTGGTGGGAAATGAAGGTATAACACCATCACCACAGTCACATAATGTTGATACTAGTGAGCAAGTTCAGGCTGAAGAGTTAGGAAGAGGGCATCGTAAGAAACACGCATGAGTTCGCCTTCGTGATTATGTCACCAACACTATCCAAAAGATGAGTCCATCCCATTCTACACCGCTCGCTCAATCTACGTCCTCAAGTACTCCATACCCTATAGATCATTATGTAAATTCTGAAAAAATTTCTTCTTGTTATCGAACTTTTCTTAAAGCTATAACAGCAGAAAGGGAACCTGTGACTTATTCTGAAGCAGTCAAAGATAAACGATGGCGATCTGCCATGGATAGTGAGCTCGAGGATTTGGAACAAAACAAGACTTGGACGATTGAGAAACTTCCACCGGACAAGAAAGCTCTTGGGTGCAAGTGGGTGTATAAAAAAGTACAAATCAGATGGGACTATTGAAAGATTCAAAGCCCGACTCGTGATTCTCGGTAATCATCAAGTGGCTGGAGTCGATTATAGTGAAACATTCACGCCGGTTGCGAAAATGGTGACTGTTCGAGTTTTCTTAGCAATTGCGGCAGCTAAGCAATGGGAACTTCATCAGATGGACGTGCATAATGTGTTTTTACATGGAGATCTTGAAGAAGAAATTTTTCTAAATTATACAACCCTTACACATCAAAACTTAAGGTATTCTAAGGTGTTTTTTTCAAGCATTGGTTCATACATTTGCAAGTATTAAGAAGAAAAAGTAAGATTAGGGTTTTGTGGAAAACCTAATCTAGGTTATAAGCTTGAAAGCTTTGTTTGAATCTAAACACGGGTTTAGAACTTATTTCTCATCTCTTACATCATCTCTAAGGTTTTCTTAATTCCTTTATACTTTTTTTCTTATGATTTTTATGTGTAACATGTTAATCTATAAGCACCCCCCAATAAAATTCCACCTCACCCCAAAAACTAAGGAACTTCTAATATGTAAAATGAGTGTATTATTTTATGTTTATGATTTTATGTACTTATCTTATGTCATATGGTCCTAAATATCATGGAAAAGTGAAAATAAAAGTAAATGTTAACTTATGGATTAAGTAAAAACATGATAGGTTAAATTAGGGTTTATAATGTTCTCAAATCTTCACATGTGAAAATAATAAAAGTAAAAGGGTTAAACTTGTTACAATGAAATTACAGGACTAGGATAATATTGGACATTATTATAAGTTACCCAAGTGTCAAATGTGTTTTTAAGAGTTTTTATTGTAAACTACTAAGTTAATAATACATAAAAACAAGGTTTTTATAAAGTTAAACATATAAATACTTATGGGCTGTTTAAATTCGAATTTTAGACAGTAGGTGATGTTATTTTATAAAAATAATACGCCTCATGACGATTCCATAATGATAAGAAACTCGAAAAACCGATCTATAACGAAAAAGATACGTTAAAAACGAGTTTACGACTATAAATACTTTTATAAAACTATTTTTATAAAAGTTACTATTCATTAGAGCAACTTTTATTTTTAAAATATCTAAAATATGATATAACTTTTAATTACGAGATCGTACTCGAAAGAATCGTTAAAAACGGAACTATAACGAATAAACTACGACATTTTCGATAATTAAAAGTTTAAAAATAAATTTTATAAACTAGAACAGTAAAAGTACTATTCTAATCAGCGGACCCAACTTTATAAAATATAATACATCTTTGTAATAACAAAAACATACTCCGAAAGGAATCACTAAAATCGGATTAAAACGAATAAAAGTTATTACGATACAAGTTTACGCTAATTAAAACCCTAAAACGCCAAATGAAGCTGTTGTGAACAGTATTTACTATTACATCGTAGAAACTTAAAAACTTAAAAATGTAATAATTTGATCCGCCATCTTACTACGAGCCGTGGATGTAAGAAACGCGGCAACGGGCTTAAAAACGACCAAATTAGGTCTTTTTTACGAAAAGTATATTTGTATAAACGATTTTCACTTTATAAATATATTTTAACTAAAGATTAGCGGTGAGTATGCTATATAGGAATTGAGAGGATATCAAGTACCTATATTACTAGGAGTTTCATAATGAGGCCTCTATCGTGATGGCGTACCGATAGTTTAGGTGGATTTACATTTAAAGTGTCCCTAAACTCCTCGTACGTCTGTCATGACCTCTTTAATTATGATAGGCCCGAAACGATAGTTCGATGTAACAAACTATAAGATTATATTCAATTTTATTAATTAAAGTACACATTAACTTTATACGGCCTTAATTTAAATAGGTTGCATTTATCCCGTCTTGCGTGAAGTTTTATCAGAGATTAATTGGACAATCTTACTCAAGGTGATCATAGCCCCACTTTTACAAGTTTTACTGATTTACTATTTTATTGGGTGAGAACATGCGTTTGATTTAAAAATTGGACGCAGAGTGTTTAAAGTATATTGATTTATGTTTTGCTAAGTAGCGATAACCCTCCTGAGCCCATTATCATGAACTGTCAATTGCATAGATGTAGTTGTTTATTTGCATTAGGTGAGCCGAGCGTAATGAATAAATAATCTATGGGATTAACCTCCCCGTTTGGGTGATTAGCTATCACTGGGAACGAACGTTGACCAAGTCCGGACATGGATTTGCGGTTACAACATCTGTACGTGCAAAATAACTGCTAAAAATAGAAAATATAGGTTGAGCTTCGGTGTCATGAGCTTAGTGCAACAAATAATCTGGTTTTGTGATTGTTGGCATCTGTTGTAACATCACGGGAAAATCTTGCGGTCCTGCATAATTTAAATACATAAACCTATGAATTCACCAACAATTTTGTTGACGTTTTAAGCAATGTTTTCAGGAGGTCAATAGGCATGAGGTGCCAAGGATGCATTGGATTGTGTTTTGGATTGCACTGTTAAAGATATGTGTGCATCATGTTTTGGGATATCAATGTTATCTTTTGTAATAATAAACAAAGAACAAGTAAAGCTATAAGCTTTTGTAATATGTCTTTTATTTAAATCCAATGTATCAGTTTAAACGACTTTTGTGTCGTTCTTATATATATCTTGTGCTGTTGATCTTGAAGTAACATGCCCCGGATCCTTATTCCGCTGCGACCCATTTTGGGGGTGTTACATCAGGTGGTGGGAAATGAAGGTATAACACCATCACCACAGTCACATAATGTTGATACTGGTGAGCAAGTTCAGGCTGAAGAGTTAGGAAGAGGGCATCGTAAGAAACACGCATGAGTTCGCCTTCGTGATTATGTCACCAACACTATCCAAAATATGAGTCCATCTCATTCTACATCGCTCGCTCAATCTACGTCCTCAAGTACTCCATACCCTATAGATCATTATGTAAATTCTGAAAAAAAATTCTTCTTGTTATCGAACTTTTCTTAAAGCTATAACAGCAGAAAGGGAACCTGTGACTTATTCTGAAGCAGTCAAAGATAAACGATGGTGATCTGCCATGGATAGTGAGCTCAAGGATTTGGAACAAAACAAGACTTGGACGATTGAGAAACTTCCACCGGACAAGAAAGCTCTTGGGTGCAAGTGGGTGTATAAAAAGTACAAATCAGATGGGACTATTGAAAGATTCAAAGCCCGACTCGTAATTCTCGGTAATCATCAAGTGGCTGGAGTCGATTATAGTAAAACATTCACGCCGATTGCGAAAATGATGACTGTTTGAGTTTTCTTAGCAATTACGGCAGCTAAGCAATGGGAACATCATCAGATGGATGTGCATAATGCATTTTTACATGGAGATCTTGAAGAAGAAGTATTTATGAAATTACCACCTGGTTTGCATAAAGGTCAACATGGGGAAGCATGCAAACTTTGTAAGTCATTGTATGGACTTCGACAAGCCCCGCGTTGTTGGTCTTCGAAGTTGTCATCGGCACTTAAAAAATATGGATTTGTTCAATCATACTCGGATTATTCTCTTTTTATTCTACAACAAAACGGGGTTCAACTTAACGTCCTCGTATATGTGGATGATTTGATTGTATCTGGAAATGATCATGAAGCTATCACACAATTCAAAACTTATCTAAGTAACTATTTTCACATGAAGGATTTAGGCAATGTAAAATACTTTCTTGGTATTGAAGTCGCTCGTGCAAAAGAGGGAATATTTTTATGTCAGCGAAAATATGCTTTAGACATAATTTTTGAAGTTGGGCTACTTGGGGCTAAACCAGCAAAGATCCCAATGGAGCAAAATCATCGCTTAGGGTTGGCTCAAGGACGTTTATTTGAAGATCCCGAACAATATCGAAGGTTAGTGGGTCGTCTCATATATTTGTGCTTTATAAGACCAGATCTTGCATATAGTGTGCACATCCTCTCACACTTTATGCAAAATCTTCAAATCGAGCATTGGGAGGCGGCAATAAGGGTTGTTTGATATTTAAAAGGGATCCCAGGACAAGGTATAATTTTGAGAAATAATTGTGACTTACAGCTACGCGGATGGTGTGACACTGATTGGACAGGTTGTCCTTTGACAAGGCGATCACTAACAGGGTGGTTGGTTTATCTTGGGGATTCGCCAATTTCATGGAAAACAAAAAAACAACATATTGTTTCACGCTTTTCCGCTGAGGCTGAATATCGGTCGATGGCTTTAACAACTGGTGAATTAAAATGGTTAAAAGGACTTTTAAAGAGTTTTGGTATACATCATAAATTGTGTGTTATTATTTGCAATTACTGATCATTGAATAAACTAAATGATTGATTTTATGATTAATGAATTTGGGCTGTTTTGCAAGATTAATTAGTCCACTGATTGACAAAATAATTGGCTGATTGAGGATTGGCAAATTAATAAGGATTAACCAGCATTTATTGCACCATATGCATATGGATGGTCTACATAGATGACAACCACAACCATTCCAAAGACACCGAATAAACACACAAGAGAGAATAAAATCCAGTTAAAACTTCTATTCCTGCAATTTTTTCGGATCAGAAGCACTCAAGTTTTCGTATATTTCAGGCAAGTATGACGATCCGGCAGTACAACAGCTGAATTGTACCCCATTGGAAACAGACGCGAATGTATTTTAAGGGAAGCGTGACCAACACGTGCCTCGTTCCATGACCTTTTTAAACTGATTAATTATTAATCAGTTCAAAGTAGACTGACATTATCTACCCTCTATACCTCCAAATATGTCTGTATATATTTTCCTGTTATATATTTCTGTAAATATTCGTTAATTGTAATATGATTAATGTAAATAAATAAAAGTGTAACATGTTTTTCCCTACAATCTAAAAAAGATTCTGTTTAAACCGAATTAAAAACCGCTTTTTTATTAATCAGATTTTATTATATAAACCTGTTTTTCCCTTTCGGAACCAAGATTAAGTTGTCTATGAAATCAGTTTTTAATTAAACAGATTTTAATTACAGATCTATATACGTTTTAAAGTATTTTTTCTAATAGTTTATATTGAATACCAAGATTGAGTTTCTATTAAACTAATTTGTTGATTCATTGAAACCAAGATTGAGTTTCTTTGAAGCAGATCTGGTACAAGCAGATACCGATTTATAACAGTTGTTTAACTGTTTTTGCGTGTTTTCAGGATGACTAACACTCAAACTCCTCCTCATGCGACTACTACTGTTTGTTATCCAACCGGTGCGCCGGCACCACGACATGGCTGAATCATCCAGAAAGACAGAAAAGTTTCAATGGTCAAAACTTTAAGAGTGGCAAAGAATTGTTTTTTCTATCCACCGACCTTAGGTCTTGCACGGTTCTTGAAAGAAACTGTGCCTCAGGTCGAACCTTCTGGCCGAAGGTCTATCCCCTAATGCACAATTTGCAAGCTGTGAAACAGGAAATCATTCAGATTTTTTTGTGTCACAACATGTTTTGAATGGTTTGATAGATCCTTTGTAACTAACGTGTACTGCCAAGACCACACGATTGCCAAAGAATTATGGGAGTCATTGGAAAGCAATAATACAAAACAAGAACTAGTACAAATAAGTTTTTTCCGTAGGTATCGGTTTTTGATTCCAAGATGTTGATTCAAAGAACATGATAAGTCGAGGTTCACCCAAGACCTTCAGGTTGCTGCTACAAAAATACGAGCATCATGCTGAAGGAATAATGAGTGAAACTTTTCAAGTGGCTGCTAAAATTGAAAAGTTACCTTCCAAGCTAAGGTAGAATTCACAACCTACTGGAGATATTGTTGAAGACATGGTTGTTCGTCTACGATTGAAGAGGACAACAAGTTTGGCTCAGAAAGACACGTATGCACCGATTTCAGCAAGGCTAATATGTTGAACATGCTCGGAGTTATCTTCCAAGTCCCAATACTAGGAAAAGGCCAAGACAAAAGAAGAAGACAAGAAGGCAAAAGGAAGTTCTGAGTACCTAGCTTCCTAAAGCTAGGATTGTGAAACCAGAAGTTCCAGGGGACTTGCTACAAACTGTGACCCAACCAGGTCACCGTGCCTGCTAATAGCAAGATGCCGAACGGGTGAATCCACGTCAGCGCATATGGAAGATGAGAAAGTGGACCAGATTTGCGATGGTTTTCAGTGAATTGTGCCATGATCCTGAGGGTTAACCTGGGTAGTACTAACAATCAGTGGTTGTGGATTGACACTGGTGCAACTCGTCAATTGAGTGCTGATATGAAGTATGTTACAACACTCTTTCAGAGCGGTTGACAATGGACATAACGCTATATGGGACAAACTCTTCAACTGCAGATATCAAGGTGAAGGAGATGTTTATTATTTGACGATGACATCCGAGAAAGAGCTCAAGTTGACTAATGTCTTGTATGTTCTGGAGATTCGCAAGAATCTTGTATCCGGTTGGCTTTTAAACAAGTTTGGTTTTCGTCTAGTTTTTGAGTCTACCTGATAATTTTGTATTTCGTCTAAGAAACAAATGTAAAGTTTTAGGGGTTATGCCATGAATGGAAAGTTTAACCAATGTAATGGTTGTCAAGAATGAAATCAATAAAATGAACTCTTCTGCTCGAAAGTAATTTGGTATAACTTGATTGAGTCCTCTAGATGGTGACATGGTCGTCTGGACATGTAAATTTTTAATTAATGCTCATTTGATTAAATTTACAATAGCATACCAAAAGCCATCTTGATTCTAAATATAAAAATGATAAAACTTGTGTTGAAGCCAAACTTACAAGAACACCCTTCAAACGGTTAAATCGAACAACTGAACCTCTTGATTATGAATACACACGACATATGTGATTTGAAATCACTACCTAACGAATGGTGGCAATACGTACTTTAATCACGTTTATTGATGTATTGTACAAAGTATTTGCTATGTTTACATGTTGAAAAGTAAAGTTGAAGCTATAGACAGTTTTTTCTAATACAAAACCAAAGTTAGAATCCACTTGGTAAGAAAATAAGGTTGTACGAAGTGATAAAGGAGGGTGAAATTACGTGGCACCATTCGCCAGCTTTATGCCGAAACATGGAATAGAGACACAAGTTCACTGCCCTTATTCACCTCAGCAAAACGTTAATTGGCAAGAAAGAAAGAACCGCACCTTGAAAGAAATGATACTGCCATGTTGATAGTTCTGGAATGAGTCAGGACATGTTGGGTGTGGAAGCTAAATTTTAAACGCTACTTATCTATTAAATAAGAAACCTCTTAAAGAAAAGGAAGAAACTCCTTATATTATGGATGGGAAAGAAAAACCTTCTATCATACTTCCGAAGTGTAGGGTTGTTTAGGCCAAGTAGCTGAGCCAACTCCCAAGGCCCAAAAGAATGGACCTAAATTAGTGCATTGTAGTATTCATTGATATCTAAGAAAACAGCAACTGCTTATCATCTTCATTTGTACATGATTCGAAAAAAATCCGGATATAACAAAAGAATACGGTAATGGAATCAAGGAATGCTTCTTTCTTGAAAATATAATTCCTTGTGTATCAAAGGAACTGGAAAGCTCATCTAGATTAGAATGCCCAAGTTGTCAAGATAAGAGACAAAGAGGATGATAAATGATCTGCCCGAAGATGAGAGACAAGATCAAACCGAGGAAGAAGACGTTGAACCAAGAAGAAGCAAAAGGGCAAGAAACAAGAAATCTTTGACCCGTTTTGTTTCTTTTATGGTAGAAAATGAACCCAATCTTAAACCGAGAAGCAGTAACTTCCACAGAAAGGGGCAACAATGGAGAGAGGCATCAAAAGTGAAAAAGAATACATTTATCAAAACCATACTGGTAGCTCGTGGATATACCTCTAGTTGTAAAGCACAAGGCTATAAATGGATTTCAAGAAGAAAAGAAAGCTAATGGCAACCGTTGACAATATAAAGCAAGAATAGGTAATCCAAGGTTAAGACAACGTGAAGGTTCAGACTACTTTGATACTTAATCGCCGGTTACCGCGAATAACCTCGGATAGAACAATAATTCTATTGTCAGCATTAAGAAATTTAGAAATTCACCAAATGGATGTGAAAATGGCTTTTCTAAACGAATATTTAGAAGAAGAAATATATATGACCAACCTGAGGGTTTCATAGCTCCTGACAAGATGGGCAAGGTTTGTAGACTTGTTAATCGTTGTATGGCTTAAGCAAGCTCCCAAACAGTGGCAATCACTAATTTGGACCACACCATGTATAGAGTGTGGATCTCAAAATTAATGATGCGACAAGTGTGTTTACTGTAGGACATAAGTGCTATATATGTAATTTGGTGTTTGTAGTCGAATATTGGGAAAAAATATGCATATCGTTGGTAGTAACGACAAGAATAATAAGATCCACTAAGAACATGTTTAAATCAAAGTTTGACATGAAATATGGATTAGGTTATGGATCCTTGGAATAAAGATCATACGAACTCAGAATGTACTTTGTGTTATGCAAGCACATTACGTGACACAATTCTTAATACTCATTATGCGGGGGATTCCGGCCAAGCATTAAGAACTCCAATTGACACCATAGATTTGCATCTATCTAAAAATAGAGGCTTAGGTGTAGCCTAATTAGAGTTATTCAATGATTATGCATTTAATTGTACTTGATGACAGGTACCCCACCGAGACATGACTTAGCATATCAGTATATAGTCTAATATGTATACGAGTAATCCAAGTAATGGTCATTGGAAAGCAATTAACGATGGTAATTCATTACTTGAGATACTGTCTGATTCTGGACTGCATTATGACAGACATACTGCTGTTATCAGGATACAGTGATGCAAATTGGATATCTGACAATAAAGATTCTAGATCGACTATTGGAGATGGTTTACACTAGGAGGGTTTCGCTATATCTTGGAAGTCTTGCCCAAGCAAACGTTATAGCAAGTCCATGGATAGAATCAGAATTTATCACGTTAGATAAATGCGGAGAAAGGCGGAATGGCTACGTCAATTCGTAGAGGACATACCAAGGTGGCCTAAACCGGTAACGCCATTATATACATGTGACGAATCGGCCATGGAAGAGCTAAAAAGTACAATGTATAAATGAGAAAGTCCAGACATAACCGACGTTGGACGATAACTCTATACGACATCTACTCTCGAACTCCTGGAGTTAACCCAATGACTATGTGTGCGACAAAGATAACAACGCAGATCCCGTTTACAAAAGGCATAACAGATAGTTAGTTAGTAAAGTTCGACTAAAGAATGGACAAAGCCCTTGAAGGAGCATTTAGTTTCTATGAAGGAAGACCTAACCTATTTTGACTGTGAGATCCCAAGAACTAGGTTTAATAGGACAACCTAACATAGAAAAGTGGGGAAGTACACGTCAATATAGGTTGTTACATAACATGTGTAACATCCTAGCCCATTCCTCTAACAAATGTTACTTGATAATGTTAAACATATGGCATTAAAAGATCAGGAAGAAATAACAAAGCATATGATTCAAATGATGAAAATTCCCTAAAAACATATGTTTTAAATGAATTAGGGATGAAATCAACCAATGTGAGAGAGAAGTGGGGTCGCATACGAAGGATTTGTGGGGGGGCGCAATTCCTAAGAGCTCTTGCAGAACCAGGCTAGTGTTCATGACCATAACGAACACGACTATGAGGACTTGACAAGGTCAGGGAGAGTCTTGTGTGAGTGTGTATTGTCGTCTACGTAAACAGACTTTGAGTTCAAGGACATCGCGTCTACTCAGATCTAGGAGGCTAAGTGCATCTCACAAGGGAAGGTTCAAAGGGTCACACCTACCTATCCTATGCAGGACTCAACCGCAGAAATTTTGCCGAAATTTCGTGTGTTTTCGACCGATCTCCATTCATGTGGGGGATTGTTGGAAAATTTTAGTGAAAAATGTGTTTTCACTAATTTTGGACATAGATAATTATTAGTAAATATAATTATTAAGTGTAAGGCTTTGTAACAAGCCATTATATGTCCAAAAATGAAGTTAGTGTGAATGAGATATCGAGTCTCAAAGAAGGGTAGTTGGAATGGAGAAAATTGGTTAAATTGAGTAATAACAGCTAATTAATGTGTCTTTGACTGACAATTAAATTGGGTGTTATTATTTGCAAATTAATGTGTCATTGACTGACAATTAAATTGGATGTTATGATTTGCAAATTAATGAGTCATTGACTATTATTTTAATTGGCTGATTTGCAAGATTAATGAGTCATTGATTGACAATTAATTGGCTGATTATGATTGGCAAATTAATGAGGATTAACCAGCATTGATTGCACCATATACATATGGATGTGTATAAATAGATGACAATCTCAACCATTCTTAAGACACCGGAAAAACACACAAGAGAGAATAACTCCATTAATAAGTTTTCCTGCAATCTTTTCGATCAGAAGCACTCAAGTTTCCATGATTTTTCAGGCAAGTATGTCAGGTCTGGCTGTACAACAGCTTTGAACGTTGTACCCTGGGAAACAGACGGCGAATCTGTTTTAAGGGAAGCGTGTCCAACACGTGCCTCGTTCCATGACCTTTTACTGATTTATTTATTTATCATTCATAGTGTCTGTCTTCTGCCTCTACCCCATTCTGTCTGTTATATTTTCTGTTATTTATTTCTGTTAATTATTTGTTAATTGTAATATGATTTTGTTATAATAAAAAGTGTACATGTTTCCCTACACTTACAACTACGCGGATGGTGTGACACTGATTGGACAGGTTGTCCTTTGACAAAGCGATCACTAACAGGGTGGTTGGTTTATCTTGGGGATTCGCCAATTTCATGGAAAACAAAAAAACAACATATTGTTTCACGCTTTTCCGCTGAGGCTGAATATCGGTCGATGGCTTTAACAACATATTGTTTCACGCTCTTCCATTAAGTGGGTTTGTGAGAAGAGACGGTTAGTAAAATAATAGGCAAAGTAATAAAATAATTACTTGGGGTAGCAAGTGAACATTTTAAATAATTCTAGTTAGAGTTTCTTCTTATATAAATACCGATCAATGAGAGACAGAAAATTAGGTCATTCGATCAGCCGCATCATCATCACATTTATCCGGACAAAGCTATAGGGTAATACATTTTACTACTTTCAGTGTACTAGCTGTAGTGTTATTATTAATAATGGAAAGGTATTAACGGATAACTACAACATTTATTGTATTTATTTGTTTTCCTTAATCATAGGCATTTAGTTAAATCAATCTCCTTAATCATAGGAGTGATATTTGTAAACATTGTTGTATTATCCCTATATATAGAGATTCTCACCTCATTGGTTTCATGAGGTCATTTGAATAATATTCTTACATGGTATCAGCCAACTAAACCCTCCCCCTCTTTACCATATTTCTCCCACAAATATTTTTTGGGATCTCACCATGGCAGCATCTTCTTCTTTTCATGATAGCCTATTTTCCATGAATACCCTATTACATATGATAACAATTAAGCTCTCTTCAACCAATTATCTTCTATGGCGAAATCATATGATACCTATCTTCACCTATCAGAAATTGATAGGGCACATCAATGGTACCTCTATCTCACCGTCACCCAAAGTTACTATTGAAGGTAAAGCTAATCCTAATCCTGATCTACTTACATGGACTGAAGACGATCAAAGAGCCGTCATTCTTCTTCAATCGTCTCTAACCGAAGAAGCGGCGGCTGAGGTTCTTGGTCTCACTACTGCTCACCAAATATGGCTATCTCTTGAAGCTGCGTATAGCAATGCGTCTGTTGAACGGATTCACTTATTGCGCGATTCTCTCCGACAACTTAAAAAAGGTACATCTTCAGTTTCTGATTATTGTCGTCGATTCAAAGCACTTTGTAACCAGTTGTCTGCAATCGGTCACCCCGTTGTTGAAATTGATAAATTACACTGGTTTCTTTGTGGTTTGGGACCCTCCTACGAAACTTTTTCTACTGCTATTCGGGCCACAAAACCCGCTCCTATGTTTCGTGATTTGGTTACACAAGCAGAAAGTCATGAATTGTTCCTACAGTCACTACATGGTACTCCTACACCACCGGCTGTTTTTCATGTTGAAACGACCAACACCGATTCTGCACAAGGTGGCGGTCGTTCTAATCGTGGCAATCATTCCCGTGGCAGGGGACGTGGTCACAATCGCAGACCACCTCATTGTCAGTTATGTCTAACAAATGGCCATTATGCCACTACGTGTCCAAGTCTTTATACTTATGCTACTCAAGCCTCGCCTTCTTCGGATGAATCTTTAGCAAAAGCTTTCCATGCGCAATGCCATGTTAACACCAATACTCCCAATTGGCATGTTGACTCGGGAGCTACGGATCACATGACTCCTGCTTGTGACTCTCTCCACCATTCATCTCCTTATCCAGGTAATGCTAAAGTCATGTTTGGAAATGGTAAGACGCTTCCAATTACTCATACGGGCTCAACAACTGTTTCACATGATATTCCTTTAAGAAATGTTCTTGTTATTCCTAAACTTAACAAGAAATTGCTTTCTGTGAGTAAGCTAACAACTGACCATCCCGTTGATGTTTTATTTTCTCAACCATTTTTTTATATTCATGATCGGAAAACAAAACGGGTTCTCGCTAGAGGTCGCTGTGAACATGGACTTTATGTGCTCAAAGATGAACCTACTGCTTTCATTGCTACGGCTAAAGTTATAAAACCAGCCTCTTATGAGTTATGGCATGCTCGCTTAGGCCACGTTTCATTTGATGTAATTTCTACTTTGAATAAGTTGGGTGTTTTATCTATTACGTCATTGTTACCAAAACCTATTCTTTGCACACCATGCCAACTTGCTAAAGGACAACGATTACCTTTTACTATTAATGCTAAACGTTCTTCTCATCCTTTAGACTTGATTCATTGTGATCTATGGGGACCGGCTCCTATTTGTTCGAAAGATGGATATCGATATTATGTTGCTTTTATTGACGATTATTCCAGGTTTACGTGGCTTTATCCTCTCAAAACAAAAACAGGGTTTTATTCGGTTCTCCCCGTGTTTATAAATCTGGTTCAAACCCAATGCTCACGAAAAATCAAAACCTTTCAAAGTGATGGTGGCACCGAATTTGTAAACCAAATTGTTCGCAAAATCTTTGAAGACAATGGCACGTTTCATCGGTTTTCATGTCCGTACACACCACAACAAAATGGTCGAGCAGAAAGAAAGCATCGACATATTGTAGAAACCGGTCTTGCTATGCTATTTAATGCTCATGTTCCGGCTAGCTATTGGGTGGATGCATTTACTACGGCAACATTTATTATAAATAGATTGCCCACACCTTTATTGAAGAACAAGTCTCCCTTTGAGCTGTAACACCCTCAAATCTGAGTATGCAGCGGAATGTTGAATATCCGAAGG
>BQNB010099466.1:0-22351 GCA_026074375.1 Tanacetum coccineum | reverse complement strand
AATAGGGTTGGCCATCTTGCCAGGGACTGTAGGATACGGCCTGCTAACAACAACAACAACTACTACCGTAACAACAACAACAATAACAACAACAACAACAACCGTAACAACAACAAAAATAACAACAACAACAACTACCGTAACAACAACAACAATAATCAGCAGGGCAATGGTTGCTTTGAGTGTGGAGCTCAAGGCCACTTTAAAAGAAACTGCCCGAAACTGAACAACAATGATCATGGTAATCAAGCTGGGAATAACAGGGCTCCAGCGAAGGTGTATGCGGTTGGAAATGCAGGGGCAAACCCAGACAACGTCATTGCGGGTACGTTCCTTCTAAACAACCGTTATACTTACATCTTATTTGATACTGGTGCCGATAGGAGTTTCGTATCTACTGCATTTAGTACTTTATTGGACACATCTTCCCCAATACACTAGATCATGGTTATAACGTGAGTTAGTGACGGTAGATAATTGGAGTAATATATATTGATGGGTTGTACATTAGACTTTTAAACCATCCATTCAACATCAACCTAATGACGGTAGAGAATGGGTAGTTTCGACGTGATAAATTGGCATGGACTGGGGTTGTCATAATTACATTACCGTTATCGACTGTGCTAAGAAGATTGTTCGTATCTCCTCGGGAGCGAAGTCTATCGTTGTGGTGTGGATGTAGGAAGGGACCAGGGACGCGGCCTAAACGTCATCTGGGTACCCAAGGTTCCAAAAGTATTGCTAAAAGGATTTTCACGTCTTTTTGGCACATGTTACTACAAAGGAGATTGAAGTAACAGTCAGAGGAAGAAGCGACTTGAGGAGTACCTGATAGTTAAAGGATTTTCCTGATGGATTTCTGAGGATTGCGGGTCTTCTCAGACTCGCACTTGTGGAGTTTCAATATCGATCTGGTACCGGATTGCCGCACCCTGCACGGGCACCTTATCGATCGGCGCCTTCCGAAATGAAAGAGTTGTCGGAGCAACTGAAGGAGATGTCCGACAAGGGCTTTATAAGACCCAGTTCCTCACCCTGGGGAGCTCCGGTCTTGTTTGTCAAGAAGAAAGATGGATCATTCCGGATGTGCATTGACTATCGGGAATTAAACAAAATGACGGTGAAGAACCGTTATCCGCTACCAAGAATTGATGATTTATTTGATCAGCTTCAAGGGTCGAGTATCTACTCGAAGATCGACCTAAGGTCAGGTTATCACCATTGAGGGTTCGAGAGAAGCATCTCGAAGTACTGCCTTCAGAACTCGATATGGTCATTATGAATTTAGTATGCCGGTTGGTTTGACCAAAGCACTGCTGTGTTTATGCGAACTATGAACGAGTGTGCAAAACCTTATCGGGACAATTCGTAATTGCTTTATTGACGATATTTTGATCTTTTCCAAGACACAAGCAAGAGCACGAAGAGCATTGAAGTAATATTGGAGATGTCGAAGAAAGAGGGTTGTATGCAAAATTTTCCAAGTGTGGAATTTTGGATTCCCAAAGACAGTTTTCCTCGGTCCGTGATTGATATAAAGGCATTCATGTGATCCAGCCAAGATCGGAAATCCGTTAAATGTTTGGGCATCTCTATGACACCAACGGAGTTTCGTCAATTTCTAGGTCATGCTGGGTATTATCGACGATTCATTGAAGGGTTTTCAAAAAATCGCCAAAACCACATGACCAAGCTCACTCAAACAGATAGGGTAAGAGTTTGAGTGGGGTGACAATAAAAAAAAAGATAAGAAGCAGCGTTCAGTTATTGAAGCCAGAGTTGTGTAGTGCACCAATTCTGGCTTTACTTGAAGGAAGCGAAGATTTCATCGCATACTGCGATGCTTCAAAGAAGGGTTTGGGCGCTATGTTGATGCAAAGAGAAAAGGTGATTTCTAATGCATCCCGCCAGTTAAAGATCCATGAGAAGAACTTTACTTACTCATGATTCTGGAATCTTTGGGCAGTGCGTGTTCGCTCTAAAGTTTGAGGACTATCTGATGGAAACCAAGTGTACAGTGATTCACTGTCATATGAGCTTACAACACATCTGATCAGAAGGATAAACATGAGACAACGCACGATGGTTAGAGTTTGTAGTGATTCGATTGACGATATTTGTAATCACTAGGGAAAGCAAATGTAGTTGCTGGATGTTTGAGCAGGAAAGATACGAGAACCACGTTAAGATTCGACTTTAGATCATGACTATTAGCTGGATCTTCCTAAGCAAAGTTTGAATGCTCAGATCTAGGCACCGGAAATAAAATAGAAAACTTCAAGGAGCGAGGATGTTGGATGTATGCTGGATTGGTAAAAATGCCATAATATCCAGAGGCAAAATAGGGACGGAAAAGTTAGAACCTCGTACGGATGGAAACCCTATGCCTCAATGGCAGGAGTGGTTTACCTTTGTTTATGGCGATTTGCGGACTGTGTATCATGCACGAGTCCCACTAAATATTCTAATTATTCCTATCCATCCTGGTTATGTGAAAATGTATAAAGTCAATTAAAGAAAGCTTTATTGGTGGCCCAATATGCTAAGCCGACAATCGCCACCTATGTTAGTCAAGTGCTTGGACCTGTGCTATGGTCAAGGGCATGAACATCTGAGGCAATCGGTTTTGTTGGTACAACCCGAGTTTACCTAAATGGATCGATGGGACAATAATCACGATGGATTTTGTCTCCGTATAGCTTCTTAAGTCATCACAAGGGTACAAATACCATTGCGAGTGATCGTTGACCGACTTACAAAGTCTGCAATTTTGATACCATGAAGGGCAAACTGACCCTTGGAGTAATAGCGCAGGAATGTACCTAACAGGAAGTAGTAGACAAGGCAGGGAATTACCGGTCTCGCTTATTTGTAGATCGTGACCCTAGGTTCGCATCAAATTTCTAGCGAGGTCTCCTCTAGAAAGCTTTTTGGGTACAAGTTTAGATATGAGTATGGCATATCATCGCAAAATACTGACGGACAAAGCCAACGAGATCCTTTCACAACTCTCGAAAGAGATGCTTTAGAGCTTGTGTGATCGTACTTTGGAAAATGGTTGGGTTAATCATTTGCCATTAGTCGAGTTTTTCATACAATAAAAGGTTTTCATCGCATAGCATTATGGCTGCACCATTTGAGGCAATTTCCGGTTGAAATTGTCGTTCGCCTGTTTCGTTCGGGCCTGAGGTTGGAGAAGTTCAAACTAACGGTCCGTGATAGTTCAAGTGACGACCCGAGGAAAATCATTACTGTTAAGCGAAGGATGCAAGCGGCTCGTGATAAGGCAAAAAGAGCTTACTGCTGATTTGAAGAGAAACGATGGAGTTGAGGCGTTGGAGATAAAGTTATGCTTAAGTTTTCGCCTTGGAAAGGAGTAGTACGTTTGCTAACGGGCGGAAATTAAATACCAGGTTTGTTGGACCCTTCAAAGGTAATAAAAAGGGAGGGTTGGAGACGTTGCCTACAAGCCTCGAGCTTCATCGAGGAGACTGAGCTGTGTTCATAATACATCTCTACAGGTAGTACCAACTTAATGAAGTGTCATGCCGACGAACCCATTAGCGTTACGTTAGCATGGTCTTCATTTTGAGACAAGTTCAGTTTGTCGAACCCTAAGGGAACTATAAATGATCACAGATTCGTGAAGTTAAACGGTTGAAGCAAAGCCGTATTCCATTAGTCAAGGTTCGATGGAACTCCAAGAGAGGTCCAGAGTTTACGTGGGAACAGCGTGGAGTTCTATGTTCTGAAAAAATACCCACATCTGTTCCTCAAAGACGGGCAGTCGTCAAAGTGCTGCGTATTTAGCTTGAGGACAAGGCTCAGCTTATATCCAGGGGGGCGAGACTATAACACCATCGTGTTTCAGGGACATTGTACGACGTTAATAAAGGTCACCTATTTTTTTTTTAAGTATTGTACGCAGTTTGCTCTCTTAAACCGTAACACGTTAAGTTTAAATAGCGTTAATCTCAAAAAATGATCATTTCAATGTATACGGGACAGCTAAACAATTACATTGTTTAACTTCATACAAGTGTTATTTGATTATTTAGAGCTAATTTAAAGAACTGTTGTTCATTTTATTTTTATTGGCTACATATATATGCTTACGTTTCGCGATAAATACCCGAAGTTTCGGCATTCCCCGGAAGCACCAAAATCCTAAACTACGCTCTCCGGCAAACGGAATATTCCCACTCAATTATTCCTATACTCAAACATATTCATATATAAATCACAGGGGTGCCCTCTTGTGGCCGAAATTTTAATAGATAGGACCAAGAGATTTCAACTCACCTCGACAGGTACCGAATGATCGTGTATGTGTTTGTTCCGAGTGAGGTGAGGTTCCTTCTGTATCGGTACTTGGGGGAGTTTGGTTTAATGGGGAAAGTGGGGATTGGTGTGTGGCTCCGAACGTGATTTTAGACTGGCTGTAACTGCGGGAGGGCTGTTTTCCTCGGTATGCTCTATATGCTCTTTTTCACTTGCTCACCGGGAGCATTCTTATCTCACACGGGAGTTTTTCCAATGGTGTTTTTTCACATGCCTTTGACTTGGATGGTCGTTCTCAAACGTTGTGTGTTTACATATCATACTATAGGTATTTAAGCGAATACATTTCAAGGGTTGGTTAAGCCTTGAAAGGGTTTTAAACAAGTTTATTGCAAGATTAGGGTTTCAATCCTAATCTAGGGTTTATAAGCGTGTATGCTTTCGTGTTTTGATTCTATAACACGGGTTTAGCATTCATTTTCTCATTCTCATACATCCATCCTAAGGTCTTCCTAATTACCTTCATACTTTTATTTATTATGCATTTTTATGTGTTCATATGCTTTACTAAGTTATATCACCATCTAGGGTAACTTTTGAATAATTGTGAATGCGTTTTTTAAATCTTGATTAATGTTTTGTTTACACTTATTCTACATGTCATATGGATGATAATATTATGTTAAAAGGGATGTATAAGTGTTTTAACATGTTTGGTTAAGTATAAACATGTTTAAGTGCAAATTAGGGTTTCTAAAAGTCTATTATGAGGTTTTATCGCTGGAAAATGTTGACATAACATGTTAATCTTGTTATCTTGGACTCTCAGGACAAAACATACACCCTAATGGTCCTATATATATTGTATTACTTGAAGATATTAAGGGTCTTAAAGGGTTTATAACAAAGTGGCGTAAAGCTAATTGTCCTAAAAACAAGTTTTACACACATTTTGGTAAATATTATCTTAGGGGCTGTTTTGGTATTCAAAATTTACATATATGTTTTTTGATTTTTTAAAATTACTTCATGGTCCACAAGGATCGAGGGAGTCAATTATTGCAACAGAAAAAATTGAGTAAGTTCGAAGTAGTTAAGCCATTTTTCAAGTTGAAGTGTGGTTATTCGGTTATAATACAAGTTTGATAAAAAAGTACTATTCACCACAGAAAACTTTTACTTTATAAATGCTAGTATATGATAAACTTTCATATTACGAGTTCGTATTCGAAAGAATCGCTACATAAAATCGGGTGCGGTAAGTACGATTTAAGAGAAGGCTTTTTTTCGGGTTTTTTCGTTTTTTTTAAAGGTTATAAAATTGTTTTGATTAGCGGTGTTGTTCAGTATATACACGTGTCAAGATCAGTTAGCTTCTTTAATACCACTGATAATTTGGGTGTGGTTTGGTGCACTCAGTACTTAATTACAATATAATCGGGGCGTTAGAAACGCTTGCGCGCAGCGGGGGTCCGCAGCAGACCGTTGGTTTGGTAGTTGTTGGGTAGTGTTGCGGCGTCTGTCTCTGACCACGAGGTGGTTTTAAGTGGGTGTGAGCTTGATAATTATAACTGGGGTTGGGGGGGGTGAGGACGGGGCACTGGTTGTAGGGGGGGTAGGGGCTGTTTCTGACGTGGTTTTTGATGGGGGTGTCGATGCGGTTTGTTTATCGGGGGATTTTATCAACGGCGGAGGAGTGCCTGGTGACGGTGGCGGGTGCACTTGCGCAGGGAGGGATAGTTCTGTCCCGAGGCGTGCCGTTAGTATGGGCAGCGGTTTGGGTAATTGGGGCCGTGATGTGTGGAGCGGATGGGTGTTTGGTGTGTAGGGGCGAGCTACGGGAGGGTTGTGGTAGGGGGGTGTTTTTTGGGGGGGTAGCTTTTTGGCTGGCTTCGTGATGGTATCTGGGTGTTGGGCAGGTATGAGGAGGCAGGGTGGTTGCTTGGGGGAGGCGGGAGCGCGGGCTGGAAAGATTTAAAGGAGTGAAGGAGGGTATCGGGAGGTGAGGGTGGTTTTGATCTGGGGGGGGGCGGTTCTATGTGTGGGTTTGGGGGTAGGTATTTTATGCAAAAGAAATTGCTGCTGGTGGCGGCAATTTTTGGGGAGCGGAGGCTATTTAGGGGGGGAAGTGGTAGGGGGTGCGGGTCATTCAGGGGGGATGTTTTCCCTGGTGTTAACGGTTGTGAGCGCTGGTTGTACATCGTGTGTTGGTCCTGTCATTGCGGGTGGGTTTGTGCAGGTCAGTGGCCAATGGTTTACATAAGTGTACATGGTTTTCGACCAGGGTAATGTTTATTTTTCGCATTAGGTTGTCTGGCGAGACATCCCGATGTGGCTAGGTTTACAGGGGGGTGTACGGTTCCCACTTCTGGGATGGGGGCTTTTATACGGTGAATGCCAGTGGTATCTTTTGTGGTGATGAATATAGGTCTGTTTAGTTGTGATTTACAAATACTTTTAATCAAATGTAAAAATCCCCATTTCACTTATTCAAAAGTAACCCTAGTGGTGATTTAACTTAGTAAAGGCATCTCTACCCATGAAACATATAAATAATATAATAAATAAAGAGTATGTAGGAATTTGGAAGACTTTAGGGTTTGATGTATGAGATGAGATAATGAATGCATGACCCCCCGTGTTTTTGTTTCAATTACCAAAGACTTTACTAGCTTAATTTACCCATAGATTAGGTTTGTATCCCGTTTTGGCTATGTTAATTGTGGGGAATATTCCCTGTTCTTTGACATCTGATACAATCACTTGTATTATTCTAACTAGAAGAACTTAAGTCTTGATATAGTATAACATAATATGGTGAATGAACATTGCAAGCTATGGGGATTTGTGTGTTTACTAAAGGGTTTTGAGCCCATCCGTCGAGTTTGAAGACGGAGATGGGAGAGAATGTGTTGTTGTGTTTGGGGCTATGTTGTATTGACTTGAAAGTGTGGTTTGCAGGCTTGTGTGTGTGGGTATTGATCTATAGAGTTTACCTAACCATGGTTACATTCTAAACATGTTTTAAAAGTGAAGTGGTTTCCTATATGATCTCTAGATATTTATAAATATCTAGATCACTTTAGGGCAAGTTGATATCTCTTGGTCCTATCTTGAAAAATTTCTCGGACACTAGGTCCATGGTGATTGTTATATTTTGATTATTTTGAACGTATTGGGTATATATTAGTGGGGTATTCGTTTAAGCGTTGTAGTTAGGTTCATTGGTCGCTTCCAGGGAATGCCGGAGAATGAATAACACGACGCAATAACGCGTTTTATCGCGGAAACGTGTTAGCTAGCACTATTTTAGGAAGCCATTTTAATATAAGTTGTAATACACTTTGGGTGGTTGGTGCAGCTTTTGTTGATGTATAAACACTTGGTCTGTTGTTATACATTTAATTGTTTATGCCTCGGTTACATTGACGATCATTTTTTAGTTTACTGCGTTTTTTTATCGTTTGTTGTCGGGTGGATGTGCATTAGAGGATCACATTGACGGATTTTGAATTGGTGACTTTGATTAACGTTGTACATTGTCCTGAAACACGAGGTGTTTTTTTAGTCTCACCCGGTAGATGAGCCTTGTCCTCAAGGGCTTTTCCTTAAGACGCAGCCATTGACGACTTGCACCGGTCTTTAGAGAGAACAGATTGTGGGTATTTTTTCCAGCATTGTTACTCGCGTTCCCCCACCGTAAGCTCAGGACCTCTCTTGGTAGTTCCATCGATCACTATGACCTAATGGAATAGGCTTATGTTCAACAGTTTAACTTCACGCATCTGTGATCTTATAGGTTCCCTCGACATAAATGAAAGCTTGTATCAAAATGAAGTCCATCTAACGGAAACGGGACTAAAGGGCTCTACGTTCGGCCCATGGACAACGTTCTTTAAGTGGGACCACCGGGATATTGTAGTAGGATCTCTGCTCTGCTCTCTGGATGCTCGTGCGGTGGAGGCTTCGGGGCACAGAGCTTACCCGGGGTATTACCTTGAAGGGTCCAAATAACCCGGGATTGGATTTAATTTCCCCGTTTGCCAAAAGTAATACCCCTTTCAAAGGCGAAACTTTAAGCATTTTACTTTTTCTCCAACCGCTAACTCCATCGGTATTACTCTTCAAAATCAGCGTAGCTCTTTTTTGCCTATCCCGACCGCGGGGTATGCATCCTCCTTGCTTAAACTTGAATGATTTTTTCTCGGTCGTCTCGTGAACTATCTCTGGACCCCGGTTACGTTGAACTTATCCAACCTCAGCCGACCAAACAGCACCCACCCACCACAACCCCCCTTGCTCGAACGGACATTTCCTCTACCGTTAAAGTGCTCAAAGGGTTGCAGCCTTATGCTAGCATTGATAACATGTTCATTGTATGAAAAACTCGGGAACTAATGCAATTGTGTTCTACCCCCAACCTTTTCCAAAGTCGATCACACAAGATCGAAGCTTATCTTCGACAGAGGTTGGAATGGTTCTCTTGCTTGGTCGGCTAGTTTGCGGGGGCAATGATTTTCATTGCCTTACTCATTTCTCAATACCTTGTACCCAAAGCTGTTCTGAAGAGGGACCTCCAGGGAAGAGTTGTTGCGATTCCCCAAGGTAAGGGGTGCAAGTTCACAAATAATCGACGATCCGGCGTTTGCCATGCCTTGTTACTACTTCCTTTTGGTACATTCTCGTAGTTTCTCCCTCGAGGGTAGGTTTCCTACATGGGTATTAAAAATTGCTGATCTTTGTAAGTCGGTCCAACGATCACCCGAAATGGAGTTTTGTAACCCTTGTGATTGGACTTAGGAAGCTTCGTGACAACACCATCGTGATATTGTTACCACTTCCATTGAGGTTATATCGGGTCTGTACCAACAAACCGATTGTCTTGATGTTCATGCCTTGACCTTAGCACTGGTCAAAGCAACTTGCTAACATAGGTGGCGATGTCGGTTTTACATATTGGGCCCACCAATTTTGCTTCTTTATGTCTTGTACTTTTTATTGAACCTGGGAATGGTTAGAATATTTTGATTTGTGGGGACTCGTGCATGATCACAGTCCGCAAATCGCCATAACGAGGTTACCAACTACCCTGCCTTTGAGCGCAATCTTGGTTCATCCCGGACGTACCCTGTGGCAGGTTCTAAACTTGTCCGTCCTATTTGCCCCTCTGAAGAAATTTCCGGCATTTTCATTCAGCATACAATCTCCATACCATCCCTCGGCTCTTGATGTTTTCTGTGTGTTTCAGTGCCTAATCCGGAGATTCAAGTATTTGCTATTGGTATTGTTTCCAAGCTAAGAGTTCATGGTCGACTATGCGCGTTTCGCGGTACCACGGGAAGGTGCTCGGTCGTCCCCGGCTCAAAAGCCTTTTCGCATACTACTTTGTGTTTCCCTACGGTGATACAATTATCAGCTAATGTAATAATCAAACTAAGCAATTAACCATCGGCGTTGTTCATGTTTAGTTCTTTCTACTGATCAAGATATGTGTTGTAAGCCTCCATATGATCAGTGAAACACCTGTTCATTGGTTCCATACGATAGTGCCTCCAAATTACTTTAGACTGCGCCTAACACTTACTGCTCCAAGTTCCGATCATGAGTAGTATAGTTCTTCTCATGGATCTTTTAACTGGCGGGGTAAAGGATTGCATTAGAAATCACCTTTTCTCTTTGACTAATTCAACATAGCGCCCAAAACCCTTCTTTGAGCATTCGCAGTATGCGATGAAATCTTCGTTTCCTTCATGTAAAGCCAGAATTGAGTTTGTGGCACTACACTAATTCTGCTATAATAACGGACACGATGCTTCTCTATTTGGCACCCCACTCAAACTTGACCTTCTTTGAGGGAGCTTGGTTTCATTGGTTTTGGAGATTTTTTTGAAAAACCCTTCAATTGATTCGGTCCGTTAATTACCCAGATAGATCCTAAAAATTGACGAATCTCGTTTGGATTTTTGTCGTAGGTGTATGCCAATGGGATCTTATCTCGGATTTCGATCTTGCTGCCTGGATCCACATGAATGCCTTTATTATAATCACCGTGACCCGAGGAACTGTACTTTGGGAATCCAAAATTCACACTTGGAAAAATTTTGCATACAAACTCCTCTTTCCTCGACAACTCCAATATTATCTTCAGATGTCTTTTGTTAGCTCTTGCTTGTTCTTGGAAATAGATAAATAATCGTCTATAATAAGACAATTACGAATTTGTCAGTTATAGGTTTTGACACCTGGTTCATGAGGTCCATTAAACACAGCAGGTGGTTGGCTCTCTAATCCCAAAAACGAGCATAACCCTTGTTAATCATAATGTCCATATGGTTTGAAGGCATCCTTCGAGATGCTCTTCTTCTCGAACCCTCAAATCTGGTGCTAACCAGGGACCTAACATAGTCGGTCTCCTCGAGCTAGATAGATACTCGACCCTTGAAGCCTGATCAATTTTAAAATCGTCTTACAATTCTTGGCTAGACTGGGGATAACGGTTCTTCACCGTGTTTGTTAAATTCCCGATAGTCTTGCACATCCGGGAATGATCCCGTCCTTTCTTCTTGACAAACAAGACCAGAGCTCCACCAGGCGTGAGGAACTGGGTCTTATAATGCCCTTGTCGAACAGCTACCTTCAGTTGCTCGACCAACTCTTTCATTTTCGGGGAAGGCGCCATGATGATATGGGTGCCCGTGTCCCGGGTGCTGGGGCACAAGGTACCAGATCGATTTGAAACTCCACTGGTCGTGTTGAGGTAGAACCCACGGGGCTAATCCTCAGGTAATACTACTCCAGGAAATATTCTTTAACTCCTACACGGTAACGCATCATGGCGGCGTCTTCTTGACTTAGGATGTAAAATCGCCTTGTACAGTACATTTGTGCCAAAAAGGACGTGATGATCCTTTAGGCTGATACTTTTGAACCTTGCAGTAACACATGGATGACGTTTCTTGCGCCGGCCGATCCCTGGGTACGTCAATACATATCCAGCACCACGATACGATTACGGATTTCGGCTCCGGTAGGAGGCTGTTGATACAGTTTCGTAGCAACAGCTCGATAACAGGTTATGGTAGGGGATCTTACCATGGATGGAACTAGGTTGCACGGCAGTATTCTAGAACCAGCTCTACGGCGACGTAGGGTTGAGGTTGTAATGGTATGGTTTTAATAAAGGCGTTGAGTGACCTATCCTGCTTAGTGTGGTGGGTAGCCAATTATCTACGTCAAGCTACTACAACGTTATAACCATGATCTAGTATGTAATTGGGGCTGATGTCAAGTAAAGTACTAAATGCAGTAGTTACGAAACTCCCTATCGGCACCAAAGTTTAAATAAGATGTAAGGCATAAACGGTTGTTTTAGAAGGAAGTAACCACAGCAACGAACGTTCTGATCTGGGTTTTGCCCCTGCATTTCTTAAAACCGCTATACACTTCGCCTGGAAGCCCTGTTATTCCCAGCTTGATTACCACGATCATTGTTGTTCAGTTTCGGGCAGTTTCTTTTAAAGTGGCCTTGAGCTCCGCACTCAAAGCAACCATTGCCCTGCTGATTATTGTTGTTGTTGTTACGTTGTTGTTGTTGTTATTGTTGTTGTTGTTAGCAGGCCGTATCCTACAGTCCCTGGCCAGATGGCCAACCCTATTGCAGTTACTGCACCTGGGGTACAAGGACCTGCTCATGATGCAATTACACTTGGAACTAGAGGCTGCTAGGGACCATTCGTATGGCTTATGTCACCATTGCATGCTAGCATAGGCCTAGCCTGTGTCTGCCTCCTATTCTGCTGTTTGTTGGTTTGGATTGTTACTGGGGAAGATCATCATACTTTCTTTTTCCTTTCTACCTGCGTTCAGCATAGGCATGGTCTTATCCTCCATCAAAAACTCAGTTGTAACTCAAATACTTCTTGCATGGTCTTGGAATTTGATGCCTCCTTTCACTGCAAGTATCTATCGGGCAAACCACCGTTATACTTTTCAATCTTGTCTCACCTCTTCTGGGAACATTCTGGAACACAATCCAAGGCTAGTTACTGAAATCGTCGGATTATAGGCCACCACATCGGTTGCCTTTAACTTAGGTTCCAACATTTCAGTTTCATCTTTTGATCTCACCCCTTCGGGCAGTTTTTATCGTCATCTTTTCTTCGGTGATGCCCATGGCATGGAATGAGCTACTTCTGAGTGGTGGTCTTAACATGGGTTATTCCACCATGTAAGAGGCATCGTCTTGCAGGTGCAGTCGCGAATTTTGATTTGCTAGTTGATGGGAATTGCTAATGCTAAACAATATTCCATTTTCTCAAAACCATCGAGTGATTCCGACGAATCCCTTCAGTGCCTTTGAAGTCCAAAGGTGTGAATTGAGAATTCAGAGTAAGAGATGCTACGAGCAGCTTGTGCTGGCCTTGGTACTGAACCATTGCTGTCGTAGCCATTCCTAACTCTGCTTGCTTTGCTTCCAGCATTCGCAATTTGTGCAAAAAACTCCTTGATTTGATTAATTAAGGCCTTGTAAGTTGTGCCTTCCGTACAGTTGTTGGCTGTTAGTGCATTGGGGCTTGGTGTGTCTGGTGTTGGTGGTGCATCTTTTTTTTTTTGGGTTTTAACCTTGTTTTCTGGCTTCTCTCTTGGTGCCATTTTCTTAAATCACAAGAAATTACAATACACGTTGTGATTTCAATACAATCCATTAAGTAACATCAACATATTGCATCATAATAAAATAAGATCACAGCGCACTGTGACCCGAAGAAATAAACTTACTAGAGTATATTATATAAGGCTCTTATTGTAATATACGTAATATATCATAACCATGTATATCAATTATGAATGCATCTAGTCCTACTAATGCAACAAATAGTGTGTCCCATAAAAACCCTTTTTATGAATGCAATGTTTGAAAACGGTTATAGTCCAGCAAAATTTTTTTGACCTGGTTCTCTATAACCTTGGCTCTGGTACCAATCTGTAAAAAAAAAAAAAAAAAAAAAAAATAAAAAAAAAAAAAAAAAAAAAAAAAAAAAAAAAAAAAAAAAAAATAAAAAAAAAAAAAAAAAAAAAAAAAAAAAAAAAAAAAAAAAAAAAAAAATCACCCCAAAATGGGTCGCAGCGGAATAAGGATCCGGGGCGTGTTATTCAAGATCAACAGGCACAAGAATATATATTAAGAACGACACAAAAAGTCGTTTTTTAAATTGATACATTGGATGTAATTAAAGACATAAACACAAAAGCTTATAGGCTTCACTTGTCCTTGTTTTAATATTACAAAAGTGACTAGATGTCCCAAAATAAGTATAAAGTCTTTAATCGTGCAATCCATAAAACGCTAACCCAATGCATCCTTTGGCACCTGTGCCTATTGACCTCCTGAAAACATTGCTTTAAAATGTCAACAATGATGTTGGGAATTCATAGGTTTATGTATTTAAATTATGCAGGACCGCAGAACTTTCCCGAGATGTTACAACATTGCAAACAATCACCAAAAACAGATTACGTTTATCACTAGCTCATGGACACTGATGCTCGCCAGTTCTTTTATTCGCAAAATTATTGCTACTCAGCCGAAATGGTGTTTTAACCCGAAACATCTTGATTCGACATGCTTATAAACGTATCGTCCTGGGATAGCTGTGTCACCGAACGAGAGGTCGTGTTTCCCAAATAGATCTAGTAAATAAACATTCGCGCTCACATAATGTAATTCCCAATAAATCTTTGCAATGACAATTCTGAATAATGGGCTTAACTTGGGTTATGTTACTTAGGTAAACATGTAATCAATGCAAATTATCCACTTGCATACAATTTGTAAACAAAGCATGTTTTCCACTCCCAAATAATAGTAAATTAGTAAACTGTAAATAGTTGTGGGGCTATGAAATCTCACCTCAAGTGATGGTATTGATAACAAAATATCCAAGTTAAAAAAACGCGTCACGACTAAGCTCAATGCAACCTGTTAATATAGGTCGATCGGTATTCAAGTACGGTTGTCTAACAACAACTGCTTATAATCCTATATAGTTATATCGTACTTTCGTTCTGGGTATCATATTTTAAGAGGTCGTGGTATTGACGTCGAGGAGTTAGGACACTTTTAAATCGTAAAATCCAACAACTCGTCGATACGTCTCGAAAAGCCTCCTTATGAAGCTCTCTAGTATTATAAAGCACTTCGATATTAATAACATATATCATCTATATAGCTATATCACCATCTATTTGTTTATAGTGAAATTGTAATTTATAAAAAGTAAAAACGTTCTTCTTAATTACTCCTTTACTAAAATCGACATAACTATTGTCGTTTTAAGCCCGTTTCATCGCGTTTCTTACGGCCCACGCTTTTGTATTAAGTGAGTGATATAAATCACATTTTTTTAGATTTTTGAGATTCTATGATGGAATAGTGTTTTACTGTTTCATACAGCTTAAAATCATTTTTATACTTTTAAATTAACTGGTAAACCCGTTTTAGCCGTATCTTATTCGTTTCAGCTCCGTTTTTAGCGATTCTTTCGAACACGTTTAGTAATTTGAAAGTTTTATCATATTATTGATGTTTATAAAGTATAAGTTTATGTGGTGAATAGTACTTTTTATAAAAATTGTTTTATAAAAGTATTAACTATCGTAAACTTGTAAATGGCGTATCTTCTTCGTTATTAATCGGTTTTTCGAGTTCTTTAAATGGAGACCCCTTCGATCCTTGTGACTGTAGTATTTTATAAAATCATAAAACATTATGTAAATTTTGGAATTACAAAATACTGCCCCTAAGATATTAATTTTCAAAATGTGTTAATACTTGTTTTAGGACTTTTTAGCTTTACCACTGTTTTTTAAACCATTTAGAACCTTAATATCTTATGTTTTCTTATATTAGGTTCCATGTGGTTATGTTTTGTTTCATGTGAGTCCAAGATAACAAGATTAATATGTTATTTACCATTTTCACTTATAATCATACGTTGACTTTTAGAAACCCTAATTTGCACTTAAACATGTTTATACTTAACCAACATGTGCTTTAAACACTATACATCCTTTTAATAATATTTATCTCATATGACTGTAAAATAAGTGTACAAACACATTAATCAAATGTTAGAAATCCATTTCACATATTCAAATAGTACTCCTAGATGGTGATTTACTTAGTAAAAGCATATGAAACCATAAAATCATAATAAAATAAAAGTATGAAGGGAATGAGGGAAGCCTTAAGGGATGATTGTATAAGATGAGAATATGAAGCTAAAAACCTGTGTTTAGATTCAAAACCAAATTACAATTATAACCCTAGATTAGGTTTGAAACCCTAATCTTGCAATAACTTGCTAAAACCCTTTCAAAGCTTAACCAACCCTTGAAATCTTCTTAGAATATTTATGTATGATATGTAAACACTATATGGTGAAGAAATCAAGCTAGGGATTGTGTTTTTTAAGGGTTTTGAGCGTGAGTTTGAGAAAGAATGGGGAAAGAGTTTGTGATTTTTGCTAGTGTTTATGAAAGAAGAGGGTATGCATGCTATTTATAGTGAAAGATTAATTAACTACCATGGTTACTTTTCTAACCTTGTGTAAGTGAAATGGTTACTTTAATACTAGATATTTAGGAGCAAGTTGATATCTCTTGGTACTATCTTGAACATTTCGGGCCCACATAGCGCACCATGTGATGTTGATCTTGAATTATTGTTGAGTAATTGGGTATAATTGTGGGTATTCGGTTAAGCGTAGTTAGGTTTTGGTTGCTTCGGGAATGCCGAACGCGTTTTATCGCCGAAAACGTAAGCATTTTACGTAGCAATAAAAAATAAGATGAACAAAGTTATTAATATCCTCTAAATGATCATATAACACCTGTTTGATGTAAACATTTAATTGTTTAATGCCGTTTACATTGAAATGATCATTCTAGTTTCGCGATCTTACTCTAACGTTTACGGTTTAAGAGGCAAACGCGTACAATAATAAAATAATTTGGTAGACTTTTTAACGTCGTACATTGTCTAAAACACGAGGTGTTATAATGGTGACTTTTGGTTTGAGTAACTTATTTTTAATTGATTGTTAGTAATAAAAGCCCTTTTGAAGTATTGTGTTTTTGTTTTGATAAAAAATTGTGTTTAAAATGTACTCTTTATAAATAGAATATGTTTAAGATACCTATGCAATTAGGATATGAAAAATTGTTGACGTGGTTTAAATAGTTTTATTTTATTATAAAAAAGAGGTTTAAAGTGATTTATAGTTGGTAAGGGTCGATTACACAATTAGATAAACCCATCTCTAGATTTTTCTGACAACCGGATAAGGAATGAATTTTATACAAAGTTACATATTCTAAGACAATTTATTTATTATTTAAAAAGATTTTATACTTAAGTGACTTCTTCATTTTGAATATTGATTTTTATAAAAAGATTATTTAATTTGGTCTTTCGAGTAAAGTCGATAATTAGTATAAGAATTTGTGTCTTTCGTATTGATTTTTTTATGTGTTCTTTTGTCGTGGTACGCCTGTTGATTTTCTTTCGTTGCATTTTCACTCGGTGCATATACGTATCCTTTCTTTCAAAGGATTCTTATGTTATTTGATCCACGTCTATTTGCATATGTGGAATCTCCTATATGCATTCTAGCCTTTAACTCGATATTCGTTTGTTATCCCATTCGATTATTCGTAACCCTTGGAGTTCGTTGATACCCTTGAGTCGTGGAAGCTTTGATGTGATTGTGGGAATGGACTAGTTGTCCAAAAGGAAGTTCGTGGTAGTATGTAATGAGAAGGTGGTTAGGATACCGTTGGAAGGTGATGAGATATCTTCGGGGTTCCATGGGAAGTACTTTGGGAGCTGACAAAGCCCTAATGAATGTTAAGGTAGATGAACCAAAATTGAGTGATATTTCCGTCGTACGAGATTTTATTCATGTGTTTCAGAAGATTTGTTCCAATGACCACCGCAACGAAAGTGAGTCACGTAGACTTTGTTCATGGAGGACGCCAGTCGCAAAAGTCTCTATATCGTCTCGCACATCAGAAATGCAGAATATCTTTGACACGACTTTTCAAGAGTTCGATGACAAAGGTTTCAAATGACATAGCGTTTTCCGTGGGGTAGCACAGGTGTTATTTTGTTAAGAAGAAGGTTGGTTCTTTTCGATGTGTATTGATTATAGGGAGTTGAAACAAATTAAACTATGAAAACTGTTATCACTCCCTAGGATTGATGAGTTGTTTGATCAGTTTAAGAGGAGGTTTTTCCTCTTCCATAAAGATAGATTTTTGGTCAGGTTATCATCAGCTACGAGTGCATGAGGATGCACTACAGAGACCACATTTTCGACGAGATACAGGACCTTTTGAGCGTACAGTTATGCTTTTGGTTACAATGCACCAATAGTTTTCATGGACTTAATGAACTGGGTGTGCAATGCTGTTGTACTTGCAAGACAAGGGTTTCATATGACCTAGTCATTTTCTGTGAGGAGCACCAGTGTCGTTTGTTAAGAAAAAGAGCATGGAGTTCATTTGAAGTTAGTTTTGGAATTACTGAGGAAGGAGAAGTTGTATGCTAAGATTACTAGTGTGAGGCAGTGAAGAATTGGGAAGTACCTATGACACCATCCGAGATATGATTATTCTTAGGATTGGCAAGTTACCTACCTACGTTTCATCGCAAACTTTTCTAAGATTGTTAAACCCATTACTTCCCTAACTGAGAGGAATCAGAAGTATGAGTAGGGCGCAGAACGAAAAGAGGCTTTCCAGAATTTGAAGAATGATTTGTGTGACGCTTCGATAAATCGAATGTAGTGGTTGATGCGTTGAGTAGAAAGGAACGAGTGAAACCTAGACGTGTTTAGAACGATGGCTATGACCATTCAGTATGGAGTAAGAGGAATGAAATTGGCAGCCCAAAGTGAGGCGTTCAAGCAAGAGAATGTACTCGCAGAAAGGCTTCATGGGTTAGATTGACATATGGAAAAGAAGGAGGACGAGAGTTTGTATTTTATGGATCGTATTCAGGTTCCATTGGTAGGAAGTGAAATGGACGAGGCCCATGCATCAAGGTACTTGGTACATCCGGGAGCGGATAAGAAGTACTATAACCTTGGAGACATGTATTGGTGGCCATGAATAGAGAAGGATATAGCTATCTATGTTAGCAAATTTTGGACTTGTTTAAGAGGTGAAGGCTGCAATGTCAAAGACTTTTGGCTTGCTGCAACAGCCTGAGATACTTGAGTGAAAATGAGAAAGAATCACCATGGATTTTATCACTAAATTTCCAAGATCAAAGTAGTGAGTATGATGTGATTTGGGTGATGGTCGATAGACTGACCAAGTTAGCTCATTTTCTAGCTATACAAGAAGATTTCAAGATGTGAAGTTGGCAAAGATTTATATTGATGAGATAATAGCAAGGAATGGAATTCTGGTGATGATCAACTCAGATTGAGATGGATGATTTACCTCGTGGTTTTGGCAGACGCTGCAGAAAGTGTTAGAGACACGATTGGATTTGAGTACTGCTTAGCATCCTCAAGCGGATGGACAAAGTGAACGTATGATTCAGACTTTGGGAAGATATAATGAGGGCATGTGTTATTGATTTTGGTTGTAGTTATCATTCGAGCATTTGGTGTGCTCCGTTTGAAGCTTTGTATGGAATGAAATGTAGGTCGCCTGTTCTATGGGCAGAGATTGGAGAGAGTAGTTTGACTGGGCCTGAGTTAGTACTAGATACGACAGATAAGGTAGTATTGATAAAAGAAAAGCTCAAAGCGGCAAGAGATCGTCAAAAGAGCTATGCGGATAAGAGACGTAAACCGTTAGAGTTTGAGGTGGGTGATAGAGTACTATTGAAGGTGTCGCCTTGGAAGGGCGTAGTGCGTTTTTGAAAGAAGGGTAAGTTGGCACCCAGATACATAGGACCATTCGAGATCCTTGAAAGGATCGGCCCCGTAGCTTATCGGTTAAGATTGCCCGAGGAGTTGAGTAGTGTGCATGACACATTCCACGTGTCAAATTTGAAGAAGTGTTTGGCGGATGCTAATTTGCATGTGCCGTTGAATGAAATCAAAATCGACAAGACTTTACGTTTTGTTGAGGAACTCGTAGAGATTATGGACCGTGAGATTAGGAATTTGAAGCGTAGTAAGATACCACTTGTGAAAGTTCATTGGAATTCAAAGCGTGGTCCCGAGTTCACTTGGGAGCGCGAAGACCATATGAAGTCTAAGTATCCTCAGTTATTTGTTGATCGTGCTGTTGAATCGGCTAGTTAAATCTCGGGACGAGATTTCCTTAAGGAGGGGATAATGTGACAACCGTGATTTGAGCAGGTTAGTTTAAACCTTTAGAAATGGCTAAGAGTTCATTTTTATGTGTGTAAGTGTTGTGCTATGTGAATTTATGTGGGCTAAGTGAGTTAATTATGTGCTTGATATCATTTTGAGGTGTATGGGCATCTCATTTTGAGTGTGTTTGAGTTTGGTGTTAAGTATTCCATTCGTTCACGTGTGGTGATAATGGATATGAAAGACGTGTGCATGCATTGCTACGTCAATACTTGGTTTTAAGGATTAAGCGTTTATAGGAAGTGTGTGATATGGGAAAGGAATAATGTGGTTGAAATATGGAAGTTGGTAGTAAACTTTCCATATATAGAAAGTGAATTTGGAAATGAAAAGTTATTTTTAGAAAGTAGTTTATAAGCAAAATGGTTAAAAGGTTTACCCAAATTAGCGTAATTTTTATGAAAACTATTAATAAATTTAATAAAATAAAAATAAAATAAATGTATGTATATTTATGTAGGGATCGACCAAAAAGAAAAGAAAGAAGGAAAAAAAGAAAATAAAGAGTATTATCCTAAAACAAGTCTAAGTTGATTAGGATTAGGAGTCTTAGGATGACATCTAGGTCAAGAAAACACTTATTTCTTCCCCCTCACCCTTTATACAGAAGAAATTATCCCTCCCCTAAAACCCTTAGTGTCGATTTTAAGGATGGATCCAATAACCCCCAAGTATTGTTGTTAGGTGCTAGCATCCAAGGTAAGTATGTTCATCCTAGCTAGATTTTATTATTCATGTAACCCTAATTATGATGGATCATTAGGGTTTAACACTTTTGTAATTAATGAGGATATGATCATCCTAGTGTGTTTATGGTTTAATTAGGATCATAATGGTGCAATCGGTTAGGTATGAAACGCGTTAGATCATGATTTAGGTTATGGCAGATTTTTGGGTCGTGTTCAACGAATGTTATCTTGATAATAAAAGCAGGTATTGATATGTTTCTTGAGCCTATGAATAAGCTCAGAGAGTCTAGTTTTCATAAAGTTCAGCCACGAAAGGTTTTGAGGTCGGGAAGTTAGTCAAATAATTTTTCCAAGAAAAGTTGTTAAAACAGTAAATACGGGTCAGATTTGGGTCTGATTTCAGGGATTAAAACCCCTTCTTAAAATTCGAATTAAGCTTAGCCAAAACACAAAGGTCAAGTTATATATGTCTATTAACCTCACACCAAAATTTAGCCTCTGATTAGTTGTCTAAGTAGGGTAATTAGGGCCATACATTTTAGTGTGCAATCAGATCCGAATTGGGACAGTTTTGAAGTTGGATTTTATTTGGAGTAGTGGCACATGTAGTGAGCACTTGGGAATCACAAGGTAGTTAATAAACTCATAAATGAACTTAGGTGATTTTTGGTATAATTTATGGAGGTCAGCAAGTAAGGTTTTTAAGTACGTAAAGATACACTAAAATTCTGCAATTCTGAATAAATTGTAAGTAACTAGTGAAAGGTGTTAATGAAGTGGTTAAGGTTGGGCATGGTGTCGGGGTGACCCATGATGGTTAATCAAACCCTTAGACATCCATCATATATGTGTTACATGGACTAGAGCTTTTAGCTTGGTCGCGTGTAACCGTGTTTATTTATTTGTATAGTTGCGTGATAGGAATTGGAAGCTGCGTTTTGAGCATTCAGGTGAGTTACATAGTCCCACTTTTTACATTGTTTTTAAACTTGGGATGGAAATGATGCAAGTGTTGAAAAGAGTTTTAAATTGCTGTGATTTTGTGTTAGTGTAAATGCATGGACTATTATGTGACTAATGTGCGTTATGTGCTACATGTCATGTGATGTGATATTGATGTGTGAGCTAAGTCAGGAGGATTACTTGCGAGTATCTCCGGCCTGCTTAGTGGAAGGTATTGTTGTCTAGTCAGGAGGGTTACCTGCGGGTATCTCATCTCCGGTCTGAACTAGAGGGAAAGAGTGTTGGTATGGTACTGATGTCTAGTCAGGAGGGTTACTTTCGGGTATCTCCGGTCTGAGCTAGAGGGATAAGGATTTGGATTGATCCAAGAGCGATTGAGTTCGTCTGCTTGGTGTTTGATTGATTTGATTGATTGGATTGAATTGCATGTTAGCTTGTATGTTAGTTAGCATAATTGTCATGCAAAAGTATTGTTTTATGATCACAGTAATTCGGTTAATGATTTTGGTAATGGATTAAATATGTGTGTCTGAAAACCTATGTTTCTCACCAACCATTGTGTTGACGTATAAGCATCATTTTCAGGTATTCAGCAAGATGAGGTTAAGGTTAAGAAAAGTGGCTAGATGGACCGTAGGCAGCTGGCGAAGTTTAGTTATCTAGATTTCGTTATTTGTTTGGATGATGAATGTTATTTGACTTGTTTTGTTTGGATGTTTAAATGTTTGCATGTCATGACATTGGCGTGAACTGCCTTTATTTCAATGTCAGACGCCTTTGGATTTTGTTGATGTTTTTGGGTATTTTCATGACACTATGTGTCTATACCTTGTATTATTATGCATGTTTAGTTTCTCTCTATATAGACGCCAATGTGTTGTGATGATTCCCTTTCTCATCGCGCCTTGTGTTTCCGCCTTGGTGGGGTGTAACACCCAAGGGTCACCTGCCGGTCCAACTAAGCTCACAATCTAAAGGCAAAGATAGGTTATTATTCGTGATCCTATTGGTCTAGATGTA
>BQNB010099465.1:7557-22061 GCA_026074375.1 Tanacetum coccineum | reverse complement strand
TATCTACGCAAGTATTCACTTCAATATGTATTACACTTTATTTATTTTAATATTTCAATAACCTCTAACACTATTATTATTGGAAATCATTGATCAAACATGATCCGTATATATAAATATGGAAATCAAGTGCCAAACTCGATTAATATGCATTTCGTTGGACGAGTAAAAATTGGTTGCCAATGGAATTTTATTTACATTTATAAACGTCGAACAAAATTTATTTCGTACACTACTTATATGTATGTATATCATATCTAATTATGTGTATACATGTTCAAAAGAAAATTATGTGTATAAAATATTACAATCATACTCACTTTTTAAAGGTGCGTAAAAATGTGAAAAAATGAGGTATTTTCAGTACTAAACAATATAAAATGGCAAAGTTAATGTACTAAAATCATTCTCTCTTAAAAACAACTATCAAACAATAGTTTTCAATCAGAACAACAACCATTCAGCAACTTTGAATCATTCAGCATCTTAAATCATTCAGTGCTAAATCATAATGTTTTATCAAACAGCCCCTAAGTACTAGTAGCGTCTCATTAGATAGGGAATTATACGACTAGCACAAAAACCCTACCACTCAAAAAAATTCCACCCCCAAATTGTGAGGTTTGCCCCTAGATCTTTAGGAATTCGGGTATCCATTTTTTTGATACCCAAGATAATTTATCCCTTTAGCTTTCTCGAGTTAAGGATCAAGCAATCATATGTATCTATTCCATCATTATAGATGTGTATATGTGGTTTTTTCACCTTTTCTGGAGCATTGGTATCAGTTTTAAATTATACGAGAGTGTACCGGTAGTGTATTAAATTCTAGAACTTGCTTTAGTGATGCATCTCGAGACCGCATAGAGTACTAGGATTTGCTAAATGATAAGAGGCACTAGGATTAACCCATGTTTTAAAACCTGTAATTGTTATTATGGTCACCCCGACTATATAACTATCCCACACCATTGCCATGCACTCATTTTTAGTGCAGGATTCCCCTAGTGAAACCCTCCGAGCCTTTCCTTTTCACGGTTCTTGTAATTTTCTGGTGGACTCCGAATTGTTAATGAAGAGCATTGTTTACCCTTAAACTAATTGTTTTACCCAAATTGCTTTAGCCTACCTTGTATGTACTCGTTTTAGTACATTATTGTTTAACCCAAGTTAATTATTTGAGTACACGGTTGCTAAGTCTTTATCCTTGTAAATACAGTTTTGGGATGATTGGGATTCATGGTAGTATTTATTTTGCGGAAGAATAGGGAAGAAAAGTTAAATCAATACCCCCATATGTTTGTTGGATAATCTCCATGTTATTTTGACCCACCTCAATTCAGGTTATTAGATTAGTTCATGTATCGAGTATGTAAAAGCTCAAGTGTAGGGGTGTATCTATAAACCCCAAGTGATGTTATGAAAAAAAAGAGAAAAGAAAAAGAAAGAGTTTGATGTAAAGTTGTGTAGAGTTTGTATATCTTTGTCCAAGTGGTCGAGTCTTTGGCTTAGCAACCAAATCAACGTGTATTCTTATAAATAATTAGCTTACCACTTCACCCCAAAATTCACCCAAAAAGTCACTCCTCAAATATTTCCTATCCGTTTCCGTTTCCATGTTTATCATATTACACCTACACCCCACGACCCTTTAAAGACCTCTTTGATAGTAACTATTAGTACTTACACCTAGCGGTGGAGGTTTTGATCTTTTATCAAGCCTATGGTAATTTATATGCTATGACAGGTAATGAGTGTTAAATTTTCCGTTTCCCATATTGTTATAATTCATTATACACCCGAGAGAAAGGGAGAATCCAAACACTTATTGTGAGGTGCTAGTGTGTATTTTCCATGCTTCTAGTTACAAGGTCTAATTGGTTGTGCCATGAATAGCTTTAAAGAGTAAGTTAAATGCCTTCAATATTGCTATTGTCTAGGTAGAAAAGCTCATTTTCTTGGAGACAAGCAAATCCCAAGTGTAGGGGTAATTGATGAGGTGTAATTTTATACACTTTTGTAGGGTCATTTAACCCCTATAATCATGCAAAAATGCTTAAAATATGTGCTTAAGCGTTTCTTGTTGTATTTTTAGCACTTGGAAGACATTTGAAAGAAATATACGTGACTTGGGCTCTATTTTGGAAGAAACAGGTACAAAAGAAGGCTTGAAGAATAAATGTAACATTTCTAAATTTAAGATCAATATTTAAACCGAACTCTAAATTCTATTTCTAATTTTCAAGGAATTTATTATTTTTATATTTAGCCGTTTTAACGAAAATCGTCGTTTTTGCTGGTTGCGAAGCGTGCCTTAAATATTTATCCATTCTAACGTTTGAGAAATAAATAATTCCATATTTTAGCTTCGAGAGTTTAATTATTTTTCGTTTTAATACTTTTCAACTTTTATCCGCGTTTGGCCGAAACCACGTCAAAATAGTGTTTTTACAAATTTTAATATTTTTCAAAAAACATGTTTTAAAAACGAATATTGTGGTATAAATGTTTTAGAAAAATAAAAATAAAAATATAATTTATAAACATAGCATACAAAACCAAACACCCCACCTTGTTGACTCCAACAATAAGCTAAACCAAACACCCTCTTATTACCCTTTTACTCCAATAAAATCATAAACCAAACACCTCTAGAATTCAATTTGACATCTTTGACTTAGTATAAATACATTGACCTTCTCTAAATAACACAGTTCCATAAATATCAAAAAAAAATATGTCTTCCCCTTTTGCTCTCTTGCTGTTCGATGCAACAACCAACAAAACCACCAAAATTACCAAAATCATCTCTCAAAAATTCAAGAAACACTTCCTTATTAATCATACATCAATACCATACTAATCCTCATCATTCTTTTCATAGAAAAATCATCCATGCAAGACCTTTTCAAGATTTTTAGTTTTTGAAGATTTTTGATTTTGAAGAATCAATTGATTTTGGGTACAATTTAAGCATCAATGGTTTAATTGCAAGTGATTGTGCAAGATTTTGATTGCTAAAAAGTTAGGGTTTTGGTAAAAATGGGTTGTGTGGTGTTCGGCCAAGAATCAAACCCTTGAGTGTTTGATTGTGTTGATTTTCTTGCTATTGCATTATGATTGTAAGTATTTTATTAACCCTTTTATGTTGATTGATTTTAATTATGTATGCATGTGTTTAATTTTATATCAAGAATCCATAGATTGTGGTGCATGTTGTGTGTTGAGGTTGGACTATTGATTGGAGATGTTAGTGGACGGAGATAGGTTAGCTAGGAGTATTTTGAAACTAGTTGGGTGCGAAAATAGCTTTTGGCAGACTTTTTAAGTGTCACTCTTAATGCAGAAAATTGGCGAGTCGAGTTTAGGTTAGTCAAAATTGTTAAATCTGATTTTAGGCTTGAAAATATGATAGAGGTCGTCCTTAGCTTTGATTCAATATATCGTGGGTTCCGTAACTCTCAAAATCGAAGATTTGACGGCCGTTAGAAGTTTGGAATATGGTAAAAAGTCCCAATCACCTCATGTGTAAAAATACATTTTCTGTTGAATAGTAAAAGGGTATTTTGGTCATTTTTTTTGTTGGGTTTCGGGTCTCGGTTAATACTAAAAAGTTGTCCGGAATGTTGTTTTACTTTGCCGCGAGGCTTGTTAGTCTTAAAAATGGGTAATGACGGGTCAAAAAGCTTAGAATAAAATCTGCGTTTTTCATTTCTTTTTAGTTTGCATCAGATCTGATATAGGGGCATTTTCATCCTTTTCTGTAGAGTTTCGAGTCTCGGGTAAAACTAAAAATTTGTTTAAAATGCCGTTTTACTTTCCCGCGAGGATAACTAAAGCTAAAAACGTATGTTAACGGGTCAAACACTTAAAAGAAATTCTGCGTTTTTGTTAAAAAGAAGTTAATTTTCTGCAGAAACTTGTAGAGGTATTTTGGTCATTTTTTGTTGGGTTTCGGGTCTCGGCTAAACCTAAAAAGTTGTCTGAAACGTCGTTTTACATCAAATTGCTTTAGAGTCCGAGTTGTGAAAATGTGATTTAGCGGGTCGTTTCGGACGGGTCAGATTTAAGGAAATATATATAATAAAGAGTTAAACTTGGCGAAGTTCTTTTAATGGTCAATTAGCGTTATGGAGAATGATTAGGCGTAAAATATACTAACTAAAACTGAATTTGCAACTAGTAAGTGAGTCTTTCACTTTCGTTCGCATCTAGATGTCTTAATCTTTAAAATGGGTCAAAATGGGTAATTTTCATTAAAATTTCATATTAGTCGGAATGGGTTAAAATGAAGTTAAACCTAAGGCGGACCATTTTTGTGGGAATAAATAAATAAGTTGAGGCGCACACATGGATTATATGGTATAAGATTACATATACATGTCGATATATATTTTCATATACTTATGCCAATTATGCCTCGCACACCATTATTATAGGTCACGGGTGAGATGTTGTCGCCATTTTTTCCTTGTTGAAATTCTCGTTCGATGCTTCATCGCTTCTAGGTGAGTTCATAGCCCCACCTTTTCTCTTTTAATGGTTTAATAAACTATTTCGGGGTGAGAATACATGCCTGTTTTACTAAGTAAACTTATTGATTTCTATTACATAAGCGTTACATGATTGTTTGTACTAAAAGCTTTTACTTACTTACTATATGACTTCTAAAATTTGTGCGATACATGGTTGTTTACTCATGAACTTACGAAAGCTTGATTTGCTACTATACGATTTGAAATCGTTGAATACCGATTTATGAAACTATAAGTTTTGATTATCTCACTTCGTTTAAAATTGAACACAAGTGATTTTATGGTATGTTGGACTCGATTATGAGATTATCCGCATGAGTAGCTATTGCCAAAGTCCCTAATTTCATGAACCGTTAATTACCTTTCAGGGTAAACGCTAGTACAAATATATAGATCTATTGGGCTTGACAACCCCGTTTGGGGTCTGAATCCATATTAAGAACACCCATGTCAAACAGCCGTTTTGTATTGAGACAGTTTAGGTATGAGGCAATAATACCTAGTATCCGGGGCAAATTTAGACATATATAAATATGTAGTGTTAATGTTCGGTGTCATGAGCTCAATGCGATAAAGATGAATTGATACATTGTATTCGTTGCAATGTCCCCTATTGAACTATACTTGTGTTCTAAATTGCTTTTACTCTTTATTATAATCTCTATGGATTCACTGAATATTACTTGAATTATTAAATTACCACTTGGATTTCAGAAATAATTCTTTGAAATGTTGTAACGCTACTTTTCTTACTGAAATATTACTTGAACTATTTTAATACTGCTTTTACTTAAACCTATGAATTCACCAACATTATTGTTGACGTTTTTGCATGTATTTTCTCAGGTTATTAATTTTCTAGCTGAGCATTAGAGGCATTCGAGTCGCGTGGATACAAATATTTTTATTGAAGGCTTTATAATTTCAGTACCATTCAATAAACGTTTAGACAATGTTTTCTAATACATTATAAATTGGACCTGTGTAACTCTGATATTTTATTAAATTGAAGGTGAAATTTTATTAAAATGTCTCTTTTGAGGTCGTTTTCTGTAACTTGTGTGTATGAACTATGAAGTAGCACCCTAAGTGGTATTTCGCTGCATTGTGAATTTAGGGGGGGGTGTTACAGAGTGGTATTAGAGCCAGGTTATAGAGAACTAGGTCGTTTTCAAAACCTAAACTATAACCGTTTTTTGAAAACTTTTAAGTGTCTTTTACTATTGTCCGATATCCGCGCTTGCTTGCTCCCAGTTAACTTATATGCTCTCTTTTGCATCCCTATTGCTATTACATGAATAATGAGTATTTAACGCTTGGTTATGATTTCGTTCTCTTACGTCTATCTTATGACGCCTTACTATTTATCTTATACCGGTCGATTATATATATATTGACCACTTCGATTATCGCGTACTTCTTGTTTTTGTATTTTCTCACTCAAACATCAATACTAGTATCATATAAGGATACCCGTACGTATATGAGCTACCTTCTTTTAATCTCTTATGCTCATCTTCTGGATTGCTGTCTATTTATATAGAAGTGATTCGTGTGTGTTTAACTATTTACGATCGATGTGTCGCCTTGGTGTTATGGCTAATGTATGATTAGAATTTAGATCGTGGGTACGCCTACCTGCATGTTGCGTATAATTTAGCGATGCTTTTCAATCGAGCTTGATTTGATGCCTGTGCTTATCTAAGCCTAAAGGCGAAATCGTCTACGTAATAATAATTACTTACAAATATGTATAGTACTATGGTACGTCTTAAAGAATTCTTTTACTTCGATATATTGTGAGCGATGCGATGATCTCCAAAACACTTACACACTTTACTTTATTTCCTTTTGAAGGTATTGAAATTTTGTGTAGTTTGTCAATTCGGCTAATTATTTTCTCGATCGACTCCGAGTTTGAACACTCTTCTTATGCTTTTGAATCGCATATATTGATCCATAATCTATTGTTTTGAAGTCTTCCATTCGATGGGAGTAATACTTTATCTTGTCACCTTGGATCGTGCCGTCTTTTGGCACTTACCTTTGAAACATGATTGACTAACGTCTCATTCTTCTTCTCGTTACTTCCTATGATTTTGAAGAATCATGCCGCTAAGGAGACACCCCTTTACTTAATGTAGCATTTCATCTTGTGGTGATATTTTGTTTTGTGTTGGCCATACTTAAGTAGGATGATTTATAATCATCTTATTGAAATGAATTGGGACGCTTCTTCATTTGAATAAGGAAATTATAAACCATCGAACCATAAGTTCATAATTCTTTACTTACGTGGATTGGGACGTCTCTTTATGTAAGTGATGAATGGTGAATGAGTGGGCTTATGCGTATCCGACATAGCGTACGTTTGTCTGTACGAATCATTCTTTGGGCTATGAACTTCTTTCAACTTGTAATTTGTTATATAGATTTTTCCGAATGTGTATCGACCGCCGTGAACTTGATAAGATAATAGTAATGAACCATTAACCTCTTCAAGGAATTAATAACTTGTTAAAATTCTTCGTTTTCAATGGCTTTTTCTTCGAGTCATGTATTTTATCCTTCCTTTTAACAATTCTTGACATTCAATCCGTTCGCTCATGTTCATTGCATATATTTAATGCTTTGACTTTTGTTCATTCGATTTTCATTAGAAACCTCGACGATGACCTGTGTATATCCTCACCTTTTCACAAGTAAACCGAAGACGAATAAGGAGAATTGAGCTCCGGGACGACGCTCCCTTAAGGGGTGGATAATGTAACATTTCTGAATTTAAGATCAATATTTCAACCGAACTCTAAATTCTATTTCTAATATTCATGGAATTTATTATTTTTATATTTAGCCGTTTTAACGAAAATCGTCGTTTTAGCTAGTTGCGAAGCGTGCCTTGAATATTTAACCATTTTAACGTTTGAGAAATCAATAAATCCATATTTTAGCTTCGAGAGTTTAATTATTTTTCGTTTTAATACTTTTCGAATTTTATCCGCGTTTGGCCGAAACCGCGTCAAAATAGTGTTTTTACAAATTTTAATATTTTTCGAAAAACATGTTTTAAAAACGAATATTGTGGTATAAATGTTTTAGAAAAATAAAAATAAAAATAAAAATATAATTTATAAACATAGCATACAAAACCAAACACTCCCCCTTGTTGACTCCAACAATAAGCTAAACCAAACACCCTCTTATTACCCTTTTTACTCCAACAAAATCATATACCAAACACCTCTAGAATTCAATTTGACAACTTTGACTTAGTATAAATACCTTGACCCTCTCTAAATAACACAGTTCCATAAATATAATAAAAAAATGTCTTCCCCTTTTGCTCTCTTACTGTTCGACGGAACAACCATCAAAACCACCAAAATCATCTCTCAAAAATTCAAGAAACACTTCCTTAATCCTACTTCAATACCATACTAATCTTCATCATTCTTTTCATAGAAAAATCATCCATGCAAGACCTTTTTAAGATTTTTAGTTTTTAAATGTTTTTGATTTTGAAGAATCAATTGATTTTGGGTACAATTGAAGCATCAATGGTTTAATTGCAAGTGATTGTGCAAGATTTTGATTGCTAAAAAGTTAGGGTTTTGGTAAAAATGAGTTGTGTGGTGTTTGGCCAAGAATCAAACCCGCAAGGTTTGATTGTGTTGATTTTCTTGCTATTGCATTATGATTGTAAGTATTTTATTAATCCTTTTATGTTGATTGATTTTAATTATGTATGCATGTGTTTAATTTTATATCAAGAATTCATAGATTGTGGTGCATGTTGTGTGTTGAGGTTGGACTATTGATTGGAGATATTAGTGGACGGAGATAGGTTAGCTAGGAGTATTTTGAAGCTTGTTGGGTGCGAAAAATAGCGTTTGGTGAAGTTTTTAAGTGTCACTCTTAATGCAGAAAATTGGTGAGTCGAGTTTGGGTTAGTCAAAATTGTTAAAAATTGGTGAGTCGAGTTTGGATATAGAGGTCGTCCCTAACTTCGATTCGATATATCACGGGTTCCGTAACTCTCAAAAATGAAGATTTGACGGCCGTTAGAAGTTTGAAATATGGTAAAAAGTCCAAATCAGCTCATGTGTAAAAATACATTTTCTGCAGAATCGTAAAAGGGTATTTTGGTCATTTTCTGTTGGGTTTTGGGTCTCAGCTAAAACTAAAAAGTTGTCCGGAATGTCGTTTTACTTTGCCGCAAGGCTTGTTAGTCTTAAAAATGGGTAATGACGGGTCAAAAAGCTTAGAATAAAATCTGCGTTTTTCTTTTCTTTTTAATTTGCATCAGATCTGATATAGGGGCATTTTTGTCCTTTTATGTCGAGTTTCGAGTCTCGGGTAAAACTCATTTTAAAAAAAAAATGCCGTTTTACTTTCCAGCGAGGATAACTAAAGCTAAAAACGTATGTTAACAGGTCAAAAACTTAAAAGAAATTCTACGTTTTTGTTAAAAAGAAGTTAATTTTTTGTAGAAACTTGCAGGGGTATTTTATTCATTTTCTGTTAGGTTTTGGGTCTCGGCTAGAACTAAAAAATTGTCCGAAACGTCGTTTGATATCAAATTGCTTTAGAGTCCGAGTCGTGAAAATGTGATTTAGCGGGTCGTTTCGGACGAGTCAGATTCAAGGAAATATATATAATAAAAAGTCAAACTTGGCGAAATTCTTTTAATGGTCAATTAGCATTATGGAGAATGATTAGGCGTAAAATATACTAAGTAAACTGAATTTGCAACTAGTAAGTGAGTCTTTCACTTTCGTTCGCATCTAGATGTCCTAATCTTTAAAATTGGTCAAAATGGGTAATTTTCATTAAAATTACATATTAGTCGGAATGGGTTAAAATGAAGTTAAACCTAAGGCGGATCATTTTTGTGGGAATAAATAAATAAGTTGAGGCGCACATATGGATTCTATAGTATAAGATTACATACATGTCGATATATATTTTCATATACTTATGCCAATTATGCATTTGCTTATAATTTATATATTCTTCTAAATCGCGCACCATTATTATAGGTCGCGGGTGAGATGTTGTCGCCATTCTTTCCTTGTTGAAATTCTCGTTCGATGCTTCATCGCTTCTAAGTGAGTTCATAGCCCCACCTTTTCTCTTTTAATGGTTTCATAAACTATTTCGGGGTGAGAATACATGCTCGTTTTACTAAGTAAACTTATTGATTTCTACTACATTAGCGTTACATGATTGTTTTTACTAAAAGTTTTTACTTACTTACTATATGACTTCTAAAACATGTGCGATACATGGTTGTTTACTCATGAAGTTACGAAAGCTTGATTTGCTACTATACGATTTGAAATCGTTGAATACCGATTTATGAAACTATAAGTTTTGAATATCTTACTTCATTTAAAATTGAACACAAGTGATTTTATGTTATGCTTGACCCGATTATGAGATTATCTGCATGAGTAGCAATTGCCAAAGTCCCTAATTTCATGAACCGTTAATTACCTTTCAGGGTAAACGCTAGTATAAATATATAGATCTATTGGGCTTGACAACCTCATCCGGGGTCTGAATCCATATTGAGAACACCCATGTCAAACATACGTTTTGTATTGAGACAGTTTAGGTATGAGGCAATAATACCTAGTATCAGGGGCAAATTTAGACATATATAAATATGTAGTGTTAATGTTCGGTGTCATGAGCTCAATGCGATAAAGATGAATTGATACATTGTATTCGTTGCAATGTCCCCTATTGAATTATACTTGTGTTCTAAATTGCTTTCTCTTTATTATAACCTCTATGGATTCACTGAATATTACTTGAATTATTGAATTACCACTTGGATTTCAGAAATAATTCTTTGAATGTTGTAACGCTACTTTTCTTACTGAAATATTACTTGAACTATTTCAATACTGCTTTTACTTAAACCTATGAATTCACCAACATTATTGTTGACGTTTTTGCATGTATTTTTCTCAGGTTATTATTTTGCTAGCTGAGCATTGGGGGCATTCGAGTCTCGCGGATACAAATATTTTTTTGAAGGCTTTATAATTTCAGTACCATTCAATAAACGTTTTGACAATGTTTTCTAATACATTATAAATGGGACCTGTGTAACTCTGATATTTTATTAAATTGAAGGTGACATTTTATTAAAACGTCTATTTTGAGGTCGTTTTCTGTAACTTGTATGTATGAACTATGAAGTAGCACCCCAAGTGGTATTCCGCTGCATTGTGAATTAGGGGGGGGGGTGTTACAATTAATCACAGATGGTGGAGACGGAGTCAAGAAAGCTTGCGACACCGTCTGGGTCTGCTAGAGACCGCATTAGGAAAAGTTGTGACGACGTCTGAACTTAGCCGTCATAAAGAAACTCTAAAAGATTCAACTGCGCGACGGCGTCAGAATTTATTGCGACACCTTCGCGATTGTTTTCCTATATATACAAACTCGAATTTAGGTTTTCATATAGCATATTAGAAGTGAAGTTCGATAGAGAACGATTTGTAGCTGACTTTGGGAGCATTTTAGGGTTTCCCAACCTTTTTGTACCTTCCCCAATCACTTGTTCGAATATAGTGAAGTTCTTTTATCCTTTAATCTTTCAATATGTCTTATTGTTTGATTGGTTATTGTTCTTTTCTTATCTTTAATATGCTAGGCTAGATCTCATTAGTGTTTGCTTATGATTGCATGTGAATTTTTATGTAGATCCTAATAATATTGCTTCTTGATTGATGTATGTGCATGTTTAGACTCTAGAACCCTAGTTACTTAAGTGTATCGAAGACCTAGAGCGGCATGATTTTATAGAAAGAATTCTATCGGTAATAGTCTTCATACTACCTTACCCATCTGTGGATGATCCCTTTTAAGTATTTTAATGCGCGTCTATCTACCTAGGGGCCTTGTAACATTCTTCATACTACCTTACTTGTGCGTCTCCCTAGCGAGGTATCACGTAGACGGCATTTTCATGTAATTCCCCATGCTTCTCGGAAATACTTACACATACATCTCAAGTGTGACAAGGAAATAGAGTTAGGAGAAGCATACTAAGGATCATGCGTGATTAAGTAAACACTTCTCTTTTATTATACGAATTCTCCACATTAGTTTAATTTAATTATTAGATAATTAGTTTAAACAAACCCCTTCAAACCCGAGATTTTATATGCTTTCATTAAAATATAAAAATACAAAAATATTCTCTTTTAATCCCGTAGACCTTAGTTACATCTAGTTCGCACATTCACACGCTATTCCCCTAGAGAACGATAACAACCCCCGAGTCTTGCCTATACTACACTACAACGGTTAGGTACACTGCCCAGGGAGTTGTAAAACTTACTGGAGTTTCACAACCTCATCACTTGTCAGTCAACATCGTATCTGGAACAACTATTCCATATACTTGATAATCTTCGCCTTTGCCGACAAACTTCAACCTATTAAAAACACCGTCATCCATAATTGTGTTGACATATGAACCCGGTCTCTTAGGAATTGATTTGTGTTGTGAGAGGAAGTAGTTTATGATGATTTTGGTGAATCTTAGGTAAGGCATGATTTCACGTCTCCTGCTCTTTGACTGCCCGTAGTCAATCTGGTATTGAAAGTCTTCCCAGATCAGCTCAACAAAGTCGACATTCTTCTTGTGGAACATACCCCATAAGATTCTAACTCTTGATTGTCGGAGTCTGTCATTGCTGGATGATTTCCAAGATAGGCACTTGTTGATGATTGTTGCTAGAGTTCTCCATGGTTGATGCATATGATCAACAAACATGCCAGAGAGCTGGTTCAGTTGACCTTTGTATCTCAGTTCAATGAGGAATGTGAGTAATGACTCTTCAAATGGAGGTGCAACAAATTCTTCTCTTGGAACTCTTGGACATATACGGAGAATCTTGCAGAATAACTCAACATTAACTTGACAATTCTTGTCAGCAAAGGCAAACTGATAGAAGAAGGATTTCTTGACTTTCTTGACTGTGAACCAGAATTGCTGCATGTATATTTTGGTACATCAGCAGTGATGAGAAAGGCATTGTAACATGGAGAAGTCTTGAGGATATCCAAGATGACTTAATAATTTTCTTCCTTTTGAGTCAGTGTAGGATCAATCCTCATGTTGGTTGAGCCGATCTTGACTCTGTCAGTAGTGGGAACCAATGCTTCATCACGAGCAGCTTGTTGAATTTGTTGTGGATTCATGATTCTGCTTAAGAGATATCCAATACAGTTTATATAAAAAATAGATATATATTTCACTGATTAGATTGATTATCTTTGTTGTTATGATTGTTTTGGGTAAGGATTATGTTTAGGTTTCATGCAATTAAGTCTGAGTACACACATTAATTAACAAAAGTCAACTATGGTCAATTTGACAAAGTCAACTAGAAAAGTCAACTGTCAAGTCAAAGTCAACCGAAGTCAAATTAATTAGATGATCAAGGTCAAACAAGTCAATTCTGGTCAACCTGAAGACATGTCATATTTTGCAGGATAAGGCAAAATATGTCATATTTTGCAGAATAAGCAATTATGTCATATTTTGCAGAATAAGAGAAATTTTTTTGACATATTTCCCTTCCATAAATGTGACATATTTCGTAGAATAAACCCCTGTCATATTTCGCAGAAATGGGATAAACATATTTCGCAGAAATACGAAATGTCATATTCCGCAGAAAAGACCTGAGCATATTTCTCACAATTAACCTAAACATATTTCGCAGAAATTATCCTGAACACATTTTGCAGACTAAACGTAAACATATTTCCCAAAATTCATAGAATTCAAACACAACTTTTATCAACATTCTAGCCTTCAATCCTTTTTCACAGACAACAAACATCACTCATGAAGCACAACAACATCATTTTCCATCAAGAACAAACAACATTCAAGTCTTATACATCAATTCGAGCATTCAAGCACTATTTCCACTTTTCTTTTAAGCAACAAAACAACTATGGAACTTCTTAAGCATTACTAGAGGACTTAACATCATGTGTAAACCACTTAACCACAAAAATAAGCATTCTAATCCAAACACTTACATATTTCGCAATCAAGAACCTAAGCTATGAACTCAAAGGGGCTCCTTAACGCATAAACATGATACACATACATTAGAGACACTTATAGGATGCTTGTAAACATAAACCCACTAACATTCATACACTTAATCATATTTCGCACAATTGTCGCATGCAAGAATCACAATATCTCACAAACGAGTTAGAGTTTCTAAAAACTGTTTTAGTCGAGTCTTAATTATCCATAGACAAGCAAAACCCCTATTATTAATTAGACTAAATCACCAATTTTATCCTATGAACCCTAATTTTGAATTTAAGGGTTTTCGAATGAAATAGAGCGAATTAATCTAATTCCAGTTGTGAAAGAGATGTTTAAGAGTTAAGAATCATGATTCTAGTTTACCTTGATCTTGAAAACAAATTTTGATCTTGGTTTTGATCCGTGCGAAATGTGTCAAGTAAGAGGAAATGAGTTATAATATTTTTGCAATTTGTGAGAAATGTGTAAATGCACATTTCATGCCTAATGGTTTAACAGATTTGATAGTTTGCCATTCTGGCAATTCTAGACCCTGAAGTTTGTAACTCCTTTTAATTCCATTTGATACTTTCTAATGGCTTAAAGAACTTAGGTAAAATGGCAACATGAGACCCTCTAGATGTTAGCTTGAGGTATAAGTCCTATATTTTGCATTTTAAACCCTAAAGGTTGAAACAAATAACATCTAAAGCCCAATTGAGTTAAAAATAAATTAACTCCCCTTTAATTAATGATTTGTTATTGTGAAGACCTTTTTCCGTTTAATCCTTGATTTATTTGAAAACTTGATAGTAGGTTTTATATACACAATAAAATATAATAAAATTCTAAAAGAGCAATTAAGAACTTTTCTAAAGTCTCCTTAAGAAAAG